>JAQIVF010001755.1:0-12887 GCA_034698365.1 Steganacarus magnus | reverse complement strand
GAGCTGATGATCTGATATTTTCAGTGCTTGTACATTTGAGCTGAGCTTATTTATGTAAAAGCTGAGCTGAGCTAATATTTTTTAATTAATTTTCTTAAAATTTAGAATTTATAGAACTTTATTTGAATATATTATTAAACAGCTTAAACACTCTAAAATAGCTATAGATGAATCAGATAATCTATTTATACGTTAATTTATAATTACTACAAATTTAATTTTTTGAATTACAGCTCGATATCAAAGCTTCAGCTGAAAGCTGAGCTGAGCTTGTATTAAATCTTTGTGATCTGAGCTGATTTTTCAGCTCTTTATCTATAAAATCTGAGCTGAAAATCAGCTCGAGCTTCATTTAGCTCAGCTCAAGCTGAGCTCTTGCCCTTCTCTACTTATGTAAATGACTACAATTAACTGCTTAATAGCACTAATAGAGCACAATTATTGATAAAAATTGAGAAAAACATAACTTAAACAGATTTTAAACATCAAAAAATAAATGAGAAAATTTTTATATCTTCAAATTTAAAAGGCCGGCTAGGCTCGAGAATTACTTTTCTCAGACCGAGCCCGGCCCGGCCCGACGAAAATTATCTGAGGCCCGCGGGGTCCGATAAATCTGGGGCCCGATCTATAGTCTAATGTCGATGGCTTTTATATCAATAGTGTCGTCAATTAATTATCTATCTTTTAAGACTTTTTTTAACTTTTTTCAGCTACGAATAATTCTAACAGTTTTTCTATTAATTTGCACATCTTTGGGGTCCACAGAAGACTCCCAAACGATCACCTGCGGCCACTCGACAGAATTCGTCAGGCCATGTCGGGTTCGGGCCTAAAATTAAAATAGGATATTTTGATATTATTAAAACATGAGAGAGTTATTAAATTATAGTAAATTAGAAATATTTATAATATTATATAAAGAAATATAATTTATTAAAAATATTTTCCTATTTAATTATTTCGGGACAGGCTTTTGAATTTTTAAAAAGATTAGATTTAAATTAGTGTTTAAATAAGAAACTCATCGATAGATGGCTTTAATTATAATTGATGTTAAACATTTAAGCACAATTTTCATGAAGTGTCTATATTATAGACATGTAAAAACATGTTTTCTATGGTAATACTTATACAGTCGTTTTAGTTATTACTCGAACGTTTTAAGAAACTACCCGAACAATATGGCGAGAACTGGTTACCTTTAAGAAACTTCTCGTACTTTTTCGGAAACTACTCGAACATATATGTTTTATGAATTATATGAAAAAATTATTAAAAATGTGCTTAATAGGAAAGAATATAGTAAAGAAGATACTTATACTGTACATTTAAATAAATGTGGTGATTTAGATTCAGATATATTTATTGGAGTGAATTTAATTTGAAATTTTAACAAACATGAAATTATTAACATAATATTTAAAGTTTGTCAGTCTAAACAAGAGTTTCTATTAGGTGAATGTAATAAAACATTTAAGATGTGCCGGTAAGAAGGCAAGAAAAGACAGAGCACCAGTAACTTTTGAGATTGAAAAAGAAAAAATGAAATCATTAATAAAAATTAAATCTTACAATGACAGACAATTCATGTGGATATAGAGCAATATTTGTTGGGATAAGATTTTACGAATTAAATATAAAAGGTTTAGGTACTAAGCACGCAGACACAAAGTACCAATGGGAAAAAGCAATTGGAAATAAAGTACCACTTTACCAAATTGAAGAGGCAAAAAAATTGTGTCTAAATGCTGGTGTGAATTTTAACAATCCAATGCAGGAATGAAATTAACAATCCATTGAAAATGCAGGAATACTTAGGGATTAAATATCAACTTACAGTAATTGATGGAAATAATCCAAAAAATCGAATATTTTATAAGACAGAATTTGAAAATAAGAAACCAATTTATTTAGAACTGTTGTGTAACAATTATAATTATATAAAAGTATGAGTGCATATCTCGATAGATCATATTATTGTGTACCGTGTCATTTTGGTTACAACAATAAATTTATTAGGCATAGATGTTTTAAAAATTGCCAGCAATGTTGTTCAACCCCCGCCTGTGGAAAAACCGATGATTTATTATCATGTAGAATTTGTAAAAGAGTGTTTTATGGTGAGTTATGTTATCAGATTCATTTAAAATATAAATTATGTCTGACTAAAACGAAGTGTCTTAAATGTGAAATTGAACATTACGATAAAGAAAAACATTTTTGTGATCATCATTCGTGTAATAATTGTTACGAAAAATACACAAAAATCCCACTAAGGTGTATGCTAAAGACCTTAAATATTTATGATTTAATTGAAGAAGATAAAAAACAAAAATTTATCGTTACTTACGATATTGAAAGTATGCAGATACAAGAATCAGAAAATAAATATACTCATATACCAAATCTTTGAATAGCTGAAGTGGTGTGTGATGATTGTTTTGATTTTGGAAAAAAATTAAAATTGCGTAACGAAAATGGAAAACCAATTTGTAACATCTGTGGTTATGGTTATCTTGAATATGTTGTGAAAACTGCGTTACGAAATTTGGGGACTATTTGTATAAAAATTTTGCAAAAATTGCAGAGATAATAGGAGGGAAAATTTATGCTATTGCACATAACGCAAGAGGTTATGATGTTCATTTTATATTGAAAGACCTTTACTCGCAAAAGTTTAAAAATTTTGAACCTCTTATGACAGGTTTAAAAATTTTGAAGATTGATGTTGGGAATATAAGATTTTTTGATAGCCTAAGTTTTTTTATGCAGCCATTAGCCTGTTTGCCCTCTTCTTTTGGATTTGAAGAGGTGGTTATGAAAGGATACTTTCCCCATTTGTTTAACACTAAGGAAAACAAGAATTATGTTGGTCCACTACCTCCTATAGAATTTTACGGCGCAAAGAATATGAAACCAAAACAAGCTTCTGATTTTAGACAGTGGTATTCAAATAAATTACTTGAAGATAATTTTATTTTTGATCTTAAAAATGATCTTATTGCCTATTGTGCTAATGACGTTAAGATACTATCAATTGCTATTATGATGTTTCGTTTCTTATTTAAAAATGAAACTCAATTAGATCCTATAACAAGAAAATTCACTCTAGCGTCAATAAGAATGGAATATTTTCGATCTAAGGTTCTAAAAGATGGTTTTATTGGAATAACTCCGGTTTAAGGATATTCATCACAAAGAAATAAATCAATCACTGGAGATATATGGTTTGATTAGCAAGAAAAACTTCTAAGAAAAAAAATCATTCGTGAACACCCCATTTGTACATATTACGCAGACTGATTAATAATTTAAGAAGAATTTAGAACAGTATTTGAATTTTTTGGTTGCCATTATCATGTTTGTGAAAAGTGTAAAGTTGTTGATAGAGATACTTTAAGGGACTACGGAAAAAACGCTTTAAAATCTTATACTCAGGTATTTAAAGAAACTCAAGATAAATTAGCCTATTATAGAAGAAGAAAATATAAAGTTGTCGAAAAATAAGAATGTATGTAGAAGAGAGAAAAAAAATTTAGAGGCCAAGAAATATTATCAAAAAAGATACACATATTATAAAAAAATCGAGAAGCATAGTAATGCTTTAATTTGGGAATCTTTTTTTGTAGGTCGAACAAATAATATTTCATTTTATTCCTTTAGCAAAGATGATGAGGAAATTAAATGATATTATTTCACTGGTCTGTATCCAAATGTGCTTACGTTTTTCGATTATCCCATCGGTCACCCAGAAGTTATAACTAATGATTTTGACTCAATAGATAATTATTTTGGATTTGTAAAATGTAAAGTTGAGCCGCTAAGCATTCTTCACTTATCTGTACTTCCTAAGAGGTCCAACAATAAGTTGTTAATTCCTCTCTGTGGTATTTGTGCTGATAGTTGTAATATTAATAGTTGTAATCATTCAGGAGAAGAAAGCGTTATTATAAGTACATGGACTACAATCGAATTGAAAAAAGCTATAGAACTTGGTTATAAAATTGTTGTATTTATGATGTATTACATTACAAAGAAAAAATCAATTTAATTTTTAAAGAATATATGAAAATATGGTACAAAATAAAAACTGAAGCATCAGGGTGGCCAAAATGGTGCGAAGCAGGTGAAAATGAATATCAAATTGAACAAAATAAAATGAAGTTTTTGAAAAGTTTTGAAGAACGAGAGGGCATTAAACTTGATACAGACAATATTAAGTATAAACCAGGACTGCGGTATATCGCTAAATTGATGCTTAATATTTTATGGGTAAAGCTAGCACAAAGGAAAAATTTGCAGAAAACTGAACTGTTAAGTGAATATGCAAGCTATTGGGAAATATTAAATGACCCTCTTAAAGAAGTAACAGGCGAAATTAAAGTGACAGATGATTGTGTTCTAATGAATTGTAAATATAAAAGTGATGAAATGGATCCTTATAATAGAACAAGTGTTGCAATTGCGTCATTTGTTACAGCGTATGCTCGACTTGAATTATACAATGAATTGGAAAAACTTGAAAGTGAAAAAGGACGAGTTCTTTATTTTGATACTGACTCGATAATTTTCGTACATAAAGAGGGATGGCATATTCCAAAACTTGAAGACTTTTTAATACAAATGACTGATGAGATTTGGGGTGACTACAAAAGAGACGGAGCAAAAATGACTAGTTTTTCATCGTGTGGACCTAAAAACTACGGTTATTTAGTTAAATTTCCGAATGGAGAAATTAAAACAAAAATTAAAACGAAAGGAATAAATCTCTCAGAAGAAGCCTGCAGTAAGCTCACATTTAATACACTAAAGGAATTTTCAAAAAGCTTCGTTGAAAATAAACCCCAAAGTGTTATGATACCCCAACTTCAATTTAGAAGCAATAATATTCACATTGTTTTTACCGTTCAAATGGTAAAAGAGTACAGAGTTGTTTCTACTAAAAGGAGAAAATAATTGGATCAACTGTTCCATATGGTACTAAAGATTAAGATTAAATATAATGTAAATATTAATTGTTAAAACAATACTATGTAACTTTATAGTGGTAAATAAATTTTATTATATAATTTTAAAAAAGTTCTTTATATGAATGTATGTATGATTAAGGCATCTTCACATATGGCTCGAATTGATTATGAATCAATGTTGAACGATGGACAAGACAGCTCTATTAATGAATTGATAGATCTGTTTTAGAATAAAGTATCGAGTGGTAAAAGACCCAAGGTAAACTCACTACTGGCAAACAGAAAAAGACTAAATCAAAGATTGACGAAATTATTTTTATCTGAAAATACTTCTAATAAAATTGTTTATGAGGATATAAAAACAAATTCACCTGCGAAATTTAGAATTAATGGAGACCGTCTACATATTATTATATTAATGGATAAATGTTCTCGAGTTGATTATATTGTAAAGCGTGTAACCAAACTAATAAAAAAGTATATCGGTGCAGGATACTGTAGAATCTATTTAATGGTTGACTGCGATAATAATGAACACAAATTCTTCATTGTCACCCATATTGAACATTGTTTTAAAATATTGGCAAAAATGTTCCATGGAAAACTAAAACTTGAAGTTTTTTAACGTTTAAATTATGTACTTTAATTAATAAAATATTTTTAAAAGAGTATCTGTCATATTATATTACTTGTGCAAAGCATTGCGTAATAAACTAAAAAATTAATTTTTATTTTGCGTTATAAATATAAGTTCACTCGTTATTTTAATTATAGATTTGAGCATACTTTCATAATATTTGATTATTTAATTATAACTCGTTTTAATCAAATTATCGATAAATATGAAAGTGCGCGGTCCGAGCGTTAGCGAAAAATGGGCAGGGTGTATATATGTCGTTTAGTAGTATAACTGACCCACGAAGTGGGTAGACTTAATAGGCTTTTCAACGGGGGTCAGTTGAACCACCACTGACTCGTCTATGAGTTCAACTCATGGTTCATTTCAAACATGGTTTAACTCACCCTTACTACTCTAGTGTCTGTTATCGTACTAACATTAACTTTAAATGATTTATGTTTAATCAGTTTGTTAGTGTGTGTATCATTGTTAGCAGTGTTTAAAATTTACAAAATTAGCGCAGCATTTAGCTCTAAGAAAAATATAAGTGTTCTTTGCTTTAAAATAAGAATAGAGTTCTCAGAATTTGGAACAATAAACTTTTTACAAATCTGACATTTAAGCCATAATAATAAACGGAAACAAATGTAGAATGAAATACAATATTAAATGCTATTTTCTTTTTTGATAGTTCACAGTTAAGTACTAATATAAACTCATACCCGAACAGAACTCATAGACTGACCAACACTTATATTGAATTAAAAAAGCAATTATCAATATTGAAACCGAATATAGCCATAAAATAATGTAATATACTGGACTTAAACAGAATATTGGACATAAAATAAGATTAAAATATATCAGATAAAAAAATAAAATTAGAGTAAGAGTGAAGCGAGCGAACGGATTGAGCAATCGATAAACTAATAATAATATATAAAATAGTTAATAAATATATAATTGACAAAATTTCAATACGAAGTTCAATATTTCAATATGACAGTTACGAACTTGTTTTAATATTATGATAAAACATCAAAAACGGATTTTAAACTGTGGTTTTGAAATAATTCTCTAAATATTAAACATTTTTATTCGATGATTTTGATGAGTTTAAGTATTAGACATTTAATCATAGAATCGATAAACTATAATTAAATGTGTAAATGAAATTAAATTTTATTTAATATTTATTTGTTTTGCAAGAAATTACAATTCAGAAAATGTTTAAGAAAGAGAAAGACAAGTGAAATTATATTTTATTTATATTTATTTGTTTAGTTACAAATCTGCTTTCGGAAAACGTTGCAAAAATAGCATCAAATGATGTGAAATGCGTTTGTTTTGGTGTTGTTATCACTTGATCACCACATTTACCCCAAATGTAGTATTTGTCAGTTTGTGATAAACCAGCGCTGAAATGGTCGCACCAATTCGTTTGGATATCTTTAAATTTTACAGTTGTTTCAATTTTAGTCATTCTGTTTTGATCAATACGATTACCAATACCTAATTGACCGCAATTATTGTGACCAAATGAATAAATATTGTTATCACTTGATAGTAATAAACTATGAAAATAACCACAACTTATCTTTGTTAATATGATTTTGTTATTATTTTCGATTAGAATTGGTTTGTTTTGATTTGTATTGTTGCCAACACCTAACTGGCCATATCTATTATGTCCCCATCCATAGAGTTCACCATTGGATGATAAAGCGAGACAATGGAATGCACCACAAGATATTGAGGTTATTTTAACTGATTTTAATGATTCGATTTTAATTGGAGTGAATTGATTATAATTTAAAGCATTGCCAATCTGGCCATAATATCCATATCCCCATACGAATACACGACCAGATGATTCACTCAATGCTAAACAATGTAATTGACCACAACTGATGTCATTAATTTGTTGGTTATTAAATGATGTTATAATTTTCGGCTTATAATTATTAAGTTGCAATCCGTCACCCAATTGTCCGAAATAATTGTCACCAAAAGAGTAAACTTCATTGGTTTCAGTCAAACACATCACATGATTATTTCCACAAATAATTTTTTTAATTCTTTTTTCCGACAACTCATTAACAATAACTGGTTGTTGAGCTGAACTGTCAATACTTTGATTCAATCGAATTGAATAAATCATGTCATCGTTTGTAACTAAAATTACTTTACATTCAGACAATCTTATAAAAGTTAAAAGAAATAAATTTGATTTCATTAATTGCGGTAATTTTTGGAAAGTATTTATTTCGTTGAGTTTATTCATTAACAAACTTTCTGATGTGAAAATTGGTTGACATAATAATGTTGTATTTGAGTTATATATAAAAGCTTCAATAAAAGAACTGAATTCAGATTGTTTTGGAGAAATAATCGATTGATCACTACATTTACCCCAAATGTAGTATTTATTATCAGTTGATAAACCAACGGATAAATTGTGATAAAATGTGGTTTCAATATCAATGAACTTAATTAATGTTTGAATTTTTGTGGGTTTGTTTTTATGGATGTAACTTCCAATACCGAGTTGACCAAAATTATTATAACCAAAGGAATAGATATCCTTATCATCAGTAAGAATTAAGCTATGACTGCGACCACAACCAATCTTTTTGACAGTAATTTGATCATCGAATGAAATTAGAATTGGTTTGTTCTGATTGTTATTAATTCCAATACCCAATTGTCCACATTTATTGTGGCCCCATCCATAAAGCATTCCACTTTCAGACAGAGCTAAACAATGACTATCCCCACAGGATATTGAGATAATTTTTTCAGATTTGAGTGAAAGTGTTTCAATCGGGATATTCTTATTATAATTCTCTCCATTTCCAATCTGACCAAACCTTCCACCACCCCATGCATATACTCTTCCTGATTCACTCAATGCTAATGAATGAAATGCACCACATTTTATATCAATTATTCGTTTATCATTCAACACTTCAATAATTGTTGGCTTAATATTACTACTAATATTCGTTCGTTTAGCTAACTGTCCGCAATCATTAGCACCGAAAGAGTAAACGAGCATATCTTTAGTGAGACATAAAACATGTTTATCTCCACTCACAATACTTTTAATTTGTTGATTTGATAACTCATTAAAAATGTTTGGCTCTTGTATTGCACTATCGATGTGATCACTAACTCTTAATGCATATGTTTTTCTATCTTTAGTGACAAATATGGCCTTTTCTTCAATTTCTTCAATAATTGAAATATATTTGCATCTTTTAATTAACTCTAAATCAATTTTTGTAATTAACGGCCACTTTTCGAAATTGAAATCGAAAACATTTTCATAAATTAGTTCATTTATTTTACAAAATAATTCGTTTGTATTATCTTTTGTTGATTTCCATTCATTTCCTTTATTTAATATTTGCTTACAATCCGGTCTTTTGTTAGAAAATTGCGATAAACACGACCCGCAAATATCAGTCATTTTATTGTATTTTACTTGTATTTCTTTATCATTTTCGATCGGAACACTAAACAAAAGTAAAATTCGTATATTAGTTACAGTGAAGCATGGGATTATTCTATATATTCAAACTATTCGTTTATGCTAATCATATCATAATAAATTATGATAACAGACTTACGCGTTAACATCGATATTAAACAATTCTTTCATAATTACTCCCAAACTATAAATATCCGCTTTAACTGTGTATTGTCTATTCAATACTTCTGGTGCTTTATAGAATGGAGTGCCGACGTATTTAGAGTGTGATTGATCTGCGAATTCGTGATATGTTGACAAACCAAAGTCAGTTAATTTAATGCATCTATTATTATTGCCATTCGATATCAGTATGTTTTGTGGCTTCAAATCTCTATGAATTATTGGCGGAACTCTTTCATGCAAATACTTAACACATTCTAATAATTGTGTGAATATATCACACGCAACACTGTATTGCTTTGGTGTCATTGAATTCTTATTTGGAAATGTTTGAGATTTAATGAATTCATGCAAAGTCATTGAACTTAATTCCATTTGAATGTGAAGTAATAGAGGTTTTTCTAGATTATAGAGTAAACTATTTTGATTTTTGCATTCTTCAGTATTACAGTAATTGTTTTCAATCCACGAATGTTTGTGTTCGACGATGTAATCGCTATTAAGTGTACCCAAAAAGTTAATCTCTTTATATGCTTTTGGCAAATCTTGATCACTAATAGGAATTTTTTTGATCGCATATATTTTGCTATCGTTAAACCATTTCGCTTCGAATACCGTCGAAGTCCATCCACTTCCGATTTGACGCAATTCCTGAAACTCACTTTCGTAATAACTGGTCATTGTTTAAGATGAGGAAGAGTTCTGCAGAAAAATAAGAAAAATATCAAATTAAGGTTCGGTTTTTTAAAAATTTTTTTAATTAATTAATATTTATATAACTTTTAATTAAATAAAAGTAAATTTTTGTAAAAAAAGATTAATAAAATAAAATATTGTAAAAGCAATAATTTGTTAAATATATTGTAAATTTTTATTTTATCAGAAATGTTTATTTCAGTTTTGTAATTCTATTGAGTTGGAAATATACATAGTTGCACAAACTTCAAACCACTAGGGGGGTCTGCCACAAAATTTCTTGAGGGGGGTGTCAAAACTCATCTGATTTAAACGACAATTTTTTCTCATTTTGGTCAAAAATTATAAGGGTCTCAAAAACTAGTCGAATTTAAACGACAATTTTTCAAATCTCGATTTTTCGGGGAGGGGGTGGTCATGTTTTCCGGATTTTCTAGGGGGGGTCCAGACCCAGGCAAGACCCCACCTCTGTGAAACTATGGAAATATATCTCAACAGGCATTAAATCGTTGTTAGACTTGGACGCAACTGTGTGTAACGTTATTTCATTGTAGCATATTTAGTGCGCAATGAAAAAGAGTGATGTGTGAGTCGCGTAACCGACATTACACTCTCACCTTTTAATATACGCGTCTGACTGACACTATCTAATAACGATTTAATGCCTGATATCTACAATTTGATGATTTCTAAAAATTAATCTGAATTCATTTTAAATAAAAATACTTATAATTAGAGAAACAGTTTTCAGAAAATTTAAATCTAATTCTAAATAATAAAAACCAAATATCAGTAATTAGGTTTATTCAGTAATTATAAGGTATGTATTAAATAAAAACATTTTTATCAATTATTTTATTTCATAATATAATGATAGTAACTAAGCTACAAAATTAATTATCGATAAGTGCAGTAGATGTAAAAATACGTTTAATACATCCTAAATAAAACATACGCATTAATTGAATCAAATATATTAATAATATTTGCTAAAAATTTAAATTTTATATAACTCGTAAGAGTTTTATTTTATTTCTATAGTTAATTTATCAATTTCTAAATGATTTTTAATTAAAAAACTATATATAAAATTAATACATATTAACGTAATTTTAAAAATTCTATTTTTGAAAATTAACTATAAAATAGGTTTGCGAAACATTTAAATAATATAACAAAAGAAGAGAGAGATTAATTAAATGAATATAAATTAATAGTTATTTTACCTGAAAATTAAATTAAATTTTAAAAACAATAAAATTCAAAATGCTGTCAAATAATGAATGAATGCAAATAATACTGCAGTCTATTACACGTAAACTGTTAAATAAAAATGAATTCAGTTACTATGATATTACTATCAGCGAAAGCAGTGAATTACCTTTATTTTATATGACTAATGGCTCATACATCTAGTCTTACTGATAGGTTTCAAACAGGTGTCAAATGATAAACAGTTAAGAAACGCATTGAAGAGTGAAATATCAGAATTATTTTTTCAGCTTTATATAAGCAAAAACAGATTGGAGTCTATCTTTTATAAGAGTCATAAACTCCTACATTCTTCTACAACACTTTAAGAGTTAGAGATAATAAAAATTGTTGACAACAGAAAATTATAATGCATATATATATTTGCTTACGTGACTATAATTGTTAAATTATTTTTTTAGATAATTTATTTTTATAAAATTAAATGACAACCATTAGTCAAAATGTTTAAATATCAAATACATTTATAATTTCTATTAACCAATAATATTTAAATTTTCTATCATTTAATTTAAAAAACTAATAATTACCTTAAATTGTGCAGTTTTTAATAAATAGTTAAAAATTATAATTACTGTAATTAATAGATGTTGGTTTAATATTATGTGAGTAAAGGTATTCCACATATAATAACACACAGTTGAAGTAAGCTATACAGTAAAGGTGTTCATGGTCCGACTTTTCGCGAACCAGACCAATCCAAACCATTAATTTTAAATTGGAACCAAACCAACCCAAACCGCAAAGTCTACACTGCAAACCAATCCAAACCAAACCAAACCATTGTTAAACCATTAAACCATTCACAATTTTTGTAAATCAAATTTTACTAATAAGATCATTTATAATATCTTAGAATAATTAAAAAAAACATAATTAAAGCTAATAGTTTTTTTTAAATTTCAATTTTCAATAAATTTTTCTCTGTAGCAAAATATTAATAAAAATTTCATGTGTTTTTTGTCAACAAAATTGCAATTTTGCAGTTAAAAAGTAGTAAATGGTTTAATGGTTTAATAATGGTTTTTCATTCTAAAACCCAAACCAAACCAAAATAATTTTTACAAATTGAAACCAATCCGAAACAAACAACAAACCAATGGTTAAAACCATGGTTTAACCATTACAAACCAAACCATGAACACCTTTACTATACAGTAAAGATGATAATAATTTAATGTGTATCGGAGTTGAGTATAACTTATTATTACGATTGGTTGCTATTTTATTATGTCATGGTTACACTTACATCAAAGTTTTATCAGTTTTTTTATTGTCACTTATAAACTTCACTGCAATTTTCTCATATAATAATTATAAAAGAAATGTATAAATATTTATTTTAATTTATGTCAATATTTTTAAAAAAAATTTGACAAAAAATTTTAGTATGAGTACAGTATTCAAGATTTTATTAAATTTAATTAAACATACATAATGGCTTACTTTGATAAACGTATACTAATAAACTAATTATGAATGGCTAAAGATTACAATTGTAGAGATAATATTGTTTAAAAAATAATAATTCTCCGCAAATAATACTTTCAATAAACTAAAATTTTTCTTAACTTAAAAATTATTGTTGTCATTAGTAGAGATCCAAAATGATAGCATTTGCTACTTTTTTATTTCATAAATTAGAAGTATATAATTGCAATTTATGCACGAA
>JAQIVF010001754.1:0-12890 GCA_034698365.1 Steganacarus magnus | reverse complement strand
ATTTAATGATTTGTTCGCGCAAACAGTGGTGTATTCGATATTTTATATCTTTATTTACGTTTTGGTTTATGAGTATGTGTTTTGTTAACGCCTAGGATTTTCTTATATTTTTATTCCAATCTTTTATTATTTTTATTGTTTAAACCAATTGAAGTGATAATCAAGTTACTGCTGAAAAATAAATATTGTTATCGTACAAAAATTTCTAGAAAAAACTACAACTAGTGCGTTGACCTAACTATTGTTTAACATAGCCTTAGGGTTTTAACACAAACAAAACTATAAAACTGTCCCGAACACCTGGACCTAACCCTAAATTTATTACTTTGTTTACCACATCTGTTACAAAGCTTTACATACTTTTATGTAACAGTTTATTCTTTTTTACTTCACTTCTTGTCCAGCTTAAGAAGTGTTAACATCAACTCAGTTATATAATGGATCGATCCGATCCATTTTATATTCTATTATAACCTATGTAATCACAAGTTTTAATTGTAATGTTTTATTATTAAATAAAGTAAGCCACTTATTTATGTTATTGTGTGAATTAATTGAGCGCCTAAAATCACGCGTAACATTTGGAGGCACCGCCGCGGGATATTCGCGACCAACTCAACAAAAAGTTAGTTAATCGCCGAATAACTTGGGTCTAAATTTACTTCTTGTGAACTCTATTCATCTGTTCATCTCTAGAAGTAAAGACACGGATTCTTGTGAACTTTGTTTCATCTCTAGAATCGATTTAAAAAACTTCTTGTTAATTCAGAAAGAAAATTCATCTCGAAGTGCCACTATTGTATTTCTTGTGAAAATTCTGTGTTAATCTCTAGAAGTGTTTGTTTTATTTGTACTCCTCGTAAATCCATTGCCCGGAATCGGATTTCAAGAAGTTTGACCTCTTGTGAACTTAAGTTCATCTCTAGAAGTCAGTGTAATAAAAGTATCAGTTTCATCGACCGTTTTATCGTTTTTGAGTGAACTTTCGACTGATCCATCGACAGGCCATCGACAGATCTACCGAAACATTTCAACAACAACTTAAAACGATCGAATTCAGCTGATCAACATAACGTCTAATCATACGGACCGATCTTTCGACCGATCTATCTTCAGACTCATCGATCGATCCTAATCGATCCAAAAAATAAGGTTAGAAAAATTTTAAAATTTTAGTTGTAATGGATTATGATGAAGAAGCGGCCGATCAACAACTAGTTGGACTAGTTGGTGAAGCCGTCAACTCGACATTATTATCTACGACTCAATTAAAACTGCCAACATTTTCGGGCTTACCTACGGAAAATGTTGTAGATTATTTAGAAGAGTTTGATGCAGTGGCGGAAGCAGTCAACTGGACTGATGCCACTAAATTAAAGAAATTGCCAGCTTTTCTGAGAGGTTCGGCAAAAGACTGGTTCAACGTCTACATTAGAGGTCTCGAAAAACGTTATGATTTCGTAGAGACAACTGATCTAATGAAACGTCATTTCCTTCCAGTTAATTATGAAACGTTCTTATTAGAGCAGTTAAAGCAGCGAAAACAATTAACTAATGAACCAGTTCAAAACTATATATTCACCAAAAGAAATCAGTGTAGAAAAGTTAATGCTTCAATGGAGCCTAAAGAAACCATAAATTATATTTTTGAAGGTTTGCAACCAAAAATAGCAGAGAGACTTTATGCTCAATATCCGAGAACTTTAGAAGAACTTTTGGATCGAGCCAAGCAAATAGAGCGCGGTTTATCAATGTATGCTACTAAAAACAAAAAAGATCCAAAAGAAGAAAAATTACAAACTGTCGTTGAATCGGTAGCTAAATCTGTACAGGTTTTGACTGATAAACTCAGTAATCTAACATTGAATGTGCGTAAAGATGAATCAAATCAAAATCAAAAATGGACTCCAAAAACAGATCGATACAATTATAAACAAAGCGATCGATCCAATCCAAAACCAAGTGGATCGATCCAGAAAAGTGATCCAGAAAATAAACACTATCAAACACGCACTAATACTGGAAGAATTCGTTGTTGGACTTGTGGTGGTCCACATCACCAAAAGTTATGTACAAATGACAAAAGTGGAACAGAAACAAAGCCTAAACAAAGTTATGTCAACATCGATCCAATTGATCTCAAAGAACAAGACGATCTGATTTATGTTCAATGTGTGGTAAACGATAAAAAATGTGTTGGTCTTGTCGACACTGGTGCGAATGTCACGTTAATCAATAAAAAGGTCATGAAAAAATTAAAATTACGTCCTGAAGATTGTGACAAGAAAAAGATAACGACAGCATTCGACAGTTATAAACCATTTGGAAAAGCAAAAATAACTATTAAGGCATTTGGTAATTCATCTAACTCTCACACCGTAACCCTCACTGGGCTTATCGTTAAGCAGTTACCCTGTGACATATTACTTGGAAACAATTTCAACAAAGCAGTTGGAACTATTGTTAACTGTCGATCCAACACTGTCGAATTTCCAGAACCAGAAGTTGTTGCAAAGTTTGTTAATAAAAACAACTTCGTATTTACATTGGATCGATATGAATTAAATCCTAACGCTTCACATACTATAATAGTCACAACTAAGGATCCAAAAAATAACTTCATAGCGAGAATGCGTCCTATTTTTCGAAATCGACACGTGAAAGTTCAATGCGATATGATCCAAATCATCAATGGCGAATCCAATATAATTATTCGAAATAATGGATCTTCAATACATGTTTTGGATCGAGACACAATAATTGGAGAACTGGATCGTATAGGAGATCTATCATGTTATCATTCGATGACCGATCAACCAGTTTCAAAAATCGAAAAGAAAAATAATAAGAATTTCGGACGTTTTATTCAAGCTGCCCGTACGCTAAACTTCTTTTCAAAGCTTAAAATGAAAAATCAATTCGTTGGTTATAATACTGATACTAATCGAATAAAGGAGAAAAATGCTAAAAATGAAGTAATGAAACAACTCAATATAAATCCAAATTTGTCCGCAACCGAACACGGTATGATCCAAGATGCCATCTTTGAAAACATTGAATGTTTCGCCATCGATCCAGATCATATTGGTAGAGCCAATAATTATGAAATTTCCATCGATACTGGATTGAGTCCACCAGTACATCAAGTACCATACAGATGCTCTGAAATCCAACGAACAAAAATAAATGAAATAATTAATAGACTAATTAAACTAGGATTCCTAGTTCCATCTCGATCCTCATGGGCATCACCAGTCTTATTGGTTAAAAAGGCTGATGGATCTGACAGAATTGTTTGCGATTATCGAGAAGTTAATAAAGTTATAAAACGATTGTCATATCCAATTCCAAACATTTTTGACATATTAGATGCAATGAGAAATCTGAAATATATTATAGAAATGGATCTTATATCAGGATACTGACAACTACAAATTGCGAAAGAGTTTCGACATATATTAGCTATCATTACCTCAGAAGGTTTATACGAATGGACTGTTTTGCCATTTGGACCGATCAATGGACCTGCATGGTATAATGAATTCAGTAATAAAACTTTCAGTGGACTTAAATGGTCAACAGTTATTTTCTATTTCGATAACATATATGTCCATGCTTCTGATATTAAAACTCTTGTTGAAAAATTCAGGATTGTTTTAAATCGTTTGAAGGAAACTGGAATTACACTTAATCCAAAAAAGTGTCACATAGCATTAGAGGAGATAGCCGTGTTGGGACATAAATTATCAGCAAAAGGTGTTGAACCCCTAGCTGATAAAGTGAATGCATTCCAGGAATTGGATCGACCTAAGAATGTTACTGGAATAAAAAGCATTATTGGTGCTGCATCCTATTATCGACGATTCATTCCAAATTTTGCTGATTTAGTCAGACCATTAACAATGTTGACTAAAAAGAATCAACCATTTGTTTGGGCCGAATCTCAAGAATTGGCTTTTAATGCAGTAAAGAAAGCGCTTACTACAACTCCAGTATTAAAACAATTCGATCCAAATCTTGAAACTCAGATTCGAGCGGATGCATCTGGTTATGGATTGGGTGGTATATTATTACAAAAACACGAAGATGGATGGCATATGGTATCGTGTTGCAGTAGACTACTAAATACAGCAGAGAAAAATTATACTACTACTGAAAGAGAAATGTTATCAGTAGTATACACAGTACAAAAATACAGACATTACATTATTGGTATACCGATCGATGTAATAACTGATCATTGCAGTCTTTGTTATATTATGACAAAGAAAGGACTACCACTACGACTTGCAAAATGGGCAATCCAATTACAATATTTTATTATTAATGTCAAGTATTAGAATGGAAAATTACACAAGGATGCCGATTGTCTATCGCGTATGCCAGTAGGACAACCGGATAATGAAGAAAGAGATGCTATGTTCGCGTTTCTCTCTTATCAAAATCAAAAACAAATTGATTTCAGAAAAGAACAACTAAAAGACAAGTCGATCCATTCTATAATGGAACTAATGGATCGATACGAAACTTTGGATCGATCCACTAAAAATAAAATCCAACGATTTACAGTATTTAAACGAATCCTCAATAGAATTAAAAACAAGAAAAATGGACCGAAGCTCACCATAGTCTTACCTAAACATTTAAGGGAACAAATTTTGAACTCCTACCACGACGATCCACTTGCTGGTCATCTAGGTTACGAAAAGACTTTAGATAAAATACGATCGAGATTCTACTTTAAAAAGATGGGAAAATATATCAAAAATTATCATGTCTTATCATGTCTGGACTGTCAAACTAAGAAGACACCTCCATTTCCACCTGCCGGATTATTAAGACCAATAACAGTGGGCGGCCCATTTGAACGTGTATCGATAGATATTTGTGGACCATTTCCAGAATCTAAAAATGGAAGTAAATACATAATTGTAGCAATCGAGTATTTGACTCGATACGCTTTTGCTAAAGCAGTACCAGCAGCGACAGCAGTTGAAGTAGCTAAATTTTTTATCCAAGAAATAATCTGCCATCACGGATCTCCTAAGCAAATCCTTAGTGATAGAGGCAAACAATTCAAAGCAAAGTTAACTGAAGAAATATTCAAATTAATGAATACTAAACACATTTCGACTACTGCTTATCACTGTCAAACAAATGGATTAGTGGAACACATGAATCACACCATAACTACCATGCTATCGATGTATGTTAATCAAAATCATTCAGACTGGAATGAATTTTTATGCTATGTTCTGTTCGCTTACAATACGTCTAAACAAGCATCGGCAAAATACTCACCGTATTTTATTCTTTACGGCCGAGATCCAATAACTCCTCCCGAAGTTATCTTTGGTAACCCAACTCTTGGCATAAATAATACAGATGATTATTGCAAAGTGATTCATAACAAACTCAAATCTGTGTGGGAATGCGTCAAGAAAAATATTATTCATTCGCAAGAAATTGCTAAAAGGCGATATGATAAAAAACATCGAATAGTCGAGTTTAAAGAGAATGAGAATGTATTGGTATACATTCCTATAAGGAAGAAGGGATTAGCCCAAAAATGATCCATAGATGGAGAGGACCATTTAAAATAATTGAAAGAATTGATGATCTTTTATATCGAGTTCAATTAATAAAAGGCAAGAAGAATACAGACTTAGTTCATGTCTCACGAATTAAAAAATTTCATGAGCGATTCGAAAGTAATTCCGATGATCCAGAGTCAACTGAAAATGAATCTACTGAGATATATTATAAATCAACTGAGCCAGATTCCGATAAATCCAATGCGATCCATTCTGATGCGACCCATTCTAATGCAATCCATACTAATGCGAGCCATTCTGATGCAATCCATTCTGATACGATCCATTCTAATGAGAACCATTCCATGGATGTAAACACATCAAAAACCACTCGATCTAATACCACTCAAACGGAGAATGAAAATATTACAGATGATTCTACTATAAAAAATCAAAACAAAAGAACTTCACGAAAATGGAAACCAAATCCCAAATATTATGGTCCAAATTATTTAGCTTTCATGACATTCATTATTGCATTATTTTCAACAACTTATGGATCTTTTCATCAAGCACCACCAATTTTGTGGAGAACATCAGATGAAGCCGTTATAACTGGCGAAGAAACGATTAAAATGCTAGTAAAATATCAAGAACCGTGTTTAATTTTTTATAATTCAACCATTGGAAACTTTAATGCGCAATTACAATTATACTACTGGTGTAGAGACGCTGTTCAACGAGATTTTATAAATCCAATCAAAACTTTTTGTGAGGATGTCAGTGATCCAATACATCACTTCCATACTGGATTTCACCGTACAAAACGGATCGAGCCAGTAACTATGGCAATCATTATTTGAACACTTATTACTATCGGTGTTGGAAGTTATTCAGTCGCAAGTGGAATAAACACTGGAAATAAATTAGAAAACGTGGAAAGCGTTGCTAGCGATATTGTAGAAAAATTAAATGTATTGTATAAGAACAATGAACTCGTAAAAGATACCTTATTAAAATTAAATGAAAATCAGAAAGAAATCGCTAAGTCTTTAAATGAAACACAAACCTTCCTAAATAAACTAGCAGGTGTTTTACCAGAAACACTTCTTGTCGTATCTTACTTGACGACAAAATTCGAATTAGGAAGAGAAATCTTATTCGAAATCGGTAGAGATTGGAACGCTACAAAAATCAATCCTAAAATTCTCAATTACTTTAATCTTACGCTTGAATGTGGATCATCATGTCCTCTGAAGAAAGCGACACCAAAGGGTTGTCTAATTGACACAAAATCTAACCTTCTAACGTTAAATATTGTATTAAGACGAACCAATCCTAAATCAAATGTACTCGTCGCGGATCCATTTATTATAATTAATAAGACAGTCATTAATAAAGTATGTCTAATTCTGTACTACGGTCCAAAAAGAGTAATCTTTGATGAAGAACGAAATTGCATCATACCATTGAGTAAAATATTTGAAAATACACCGAGAAATCTAAACTTTAATCCTGGATCAAATCGTTGTCAACAAAGTGTTGACAATACACTTCAATATTGGAAACAAAAATCTTGTGTAGAACAGTCTGTGCTAAGTGAAGAAGATATATTACAAGTAAAATACACAGAAAATGGTAATTTTATTTAGTTATCCATTTCAAATAACACTATTTGGGAGAACAATTGATTGTCCAAGATTTCCATTCACTGTTCCAACATCAGCTACCTTTTCTGTTGGATCAATGCATTATCAGATATCTCAAAGAATATAGAACACTAATTACGACTGGAATCCACTTATTAGTCAAAAGGTTACGATGCAATTAATGCCAACCTTACATCAGATTTTAATTCCGGATGATGTGATTAAGAATATTGAAAAAATTGAGTCAATTCCAGAAATAGTATGGAACCGAACAGTACCTGTCAACGGACCAGTAGCTATCCTTATCATATTAATTATTATTATAGTCTTATTAGTTAAACTACGACGTAAAACTCAAAGAATAAGACATCTTTCGATTTCAAATTTATTTCGAGCTGTAAGACCACGATCACCCACAGGAACAAGCGATACCTCTCTTACTCCACGAAATATACCACTAAGATCTAGTATTGAACGTTCTGTGGATCGATCCATTTTACAACGATCCACTTCAGAACGATCCATTCCAACACGTACTGTATCGGATCGATCAAATGTGGATCGATCCAATATCGAAACAATTCAAGAAGAGATCGAAACTGATCAAACTGTACCATCAGACAAATCTACTCGATCGACTCGAACTCGATTCAAATCAAGACAATAAAGTAATATTCAGTGGCTTACAAAATCATTTATTAATTAAGGAATTTATCAAAATCATTATTATCCATATCATTATTATTATTATCAAAACTACATTTTTTTAAAAAATTATTATAAAGAAAAGAAAAGAAAATGAGATCAATGGGATCTTATCAAAAAAATTAGAAAAAAAGGGAAAACAAAAAAAATGAAATTTAATGGATCGCTAATTATATAGATCGATGATAATGGATCGATACATTATTGTTGCTGATCGTTGTAAAAATGTTTATTGAAGCCAGTTTTATGAGCAAAACTGCGATCATCTCCGTCCCTTTTGCAAACGAGACAACGAAATCGCTTCTTACCATCCTTATTATATGATTCCCAGTCTTCGCCCATTACAGTTATTAATTCTGGTCTAGCGGACCCTATTAATTAAAAATTTATCAATCACAAGAAATCACATTATAAAAAAAACTAACCAGAACTGCTACTCTCAGAATGTTTGAAAGTGGCAGAAACAACATCTTTCATTTTATTACGATCCGATCTTGTGGAATGACTGATCGATAGTTTTGGAGTGGATCGCTCTGGTGATTTAGAATTGGATCGATCCGAATGAGAAACGGATCGATCTCGACCCTTGGAACGATCCATTTTTCTGGATCGATCCAAATCTTGGATCGATCCACTATCATGACGTTTTCGTTTTGATGACTCAGTGATGGTACGATCTTCACCACTAACATCACCATCGTCTTTATCAGACTCGCCTTCATCGAAAGTGTCGATATTGGTGGTTTTGAAGTTCGAACCAACATCAAAACTACTATCTATCATCGATCTAATATTAAATATATTATATTAATTATTATTTTATCATTATTTTATCATTATTATCATTAATATTTAAATATATCATACCTGTAACTGACATAATCCTTTTTGACAGTCGTTATCTGTGCCCTCAAACAATTCGTCTCGCGTGACACTAACCAAATTAGCGTCCGACTCAATCAATTTTAATTTAGTGCCATCGAGCTCTGATTTAGTGTTTTCGAGCTCTGATTTAGTGTCGACCAACTCCTGTCGAACAGTTGCCAACTCTTCTTTGAGAGTTAAACCTTCCAATGCTAGGTTTTTTATTACCTCTTCAAATGGTGTTTTGTTTAGTTTATACATCTAAAGTAAAAATAGAATTAAAATTAATCATTAATTGTTATAAATTATTGAAAATATACTTACATTAATCAATAATCGACTGTTGATTTGAATTGAAGCACACGTGTTTTACTCAAAAAAATGGCTGACTATAGGGGTTAACTATTAATTACACCCAATAAATTTTCTAATACTTTGGATCGATCCAAAACTGATCAATCCAATGGATCGATACAATATTCGATCCAAAAAATTTATTCTAAATTAGAAGTTAGGGACTAACTTTTTTTAAGGTGTGGGAAATGTTATCGTACAAAAATTTCTAGAAAAAACTACAACTAGTGCGTTGACCTAACTATTGTTTAACATAGCCTTAGGGTTTTAACACAAACAAAACTATAAAACTGTCCCGAACACCTGGACCTAACCCTAAATTTATTACTTTGTTTACCACATCTGTTACAAAGCTTTACATACTTTTATGTAACAGTTTATTCTTTTTTACTTCACTTCTTGTCCAGCTTAAGAAGTGTTAACATCAACTCAGTTATATAATGGATCGATCCGATCCATTTTATATTCTATTATAACCTATGTAATCACAAGTTTTAATTGTAATGTTTTATTATTAAATAAAGTAAGCCACTTATTTATGTTATTGTGTGAATTAATTGAGCGCCTAAAATCACGCGTAACAATATATAAAAGTTTTTCTTACGCTCTTTATTTCATTTTTTGTTCGCGCATTTTATTTGAATCACGCGTAGACCGAAATAGTAATAACAATAATTGAATTCACTACTACTACTACTACTACTACTACTACTACTATTGTGCGAGAAATTGGAATTTTGTTGGAAGTTTCTATTATTAGGAAATAATCTGATTTAAATTTTCTGCGACAATTGAATAATAAATAAAAAAATAAAATATTATACACCCTGTTGAGGAATATAATAAAAATGTTTATATTTATATATTAATAGAATTACTGCGTACTATTTTTGCAGTGGTATAATATAATATAATAAAATAATGAGATATAATATAAAAAAATATTTATATTTATATTTTAATAGAATTACTGAGCACTATTTTTATCAAAAATAAAAAAATCGCTTTAATACGAATGTTGTTTATCGAAATCTCAGATCTAATTTACTTGAAAGTCTGTGCGCAAAAACACTTTCACTTAAATTACACTTTAATTACGTTAATACCTGGAAGAGTAAAGGATAGAAAGAACTCTCACTCTTTTCAATATCAGAGAAGTTCTCTCGTTAAATGAAATGCAACGCATATTTTTAATGATTTTTCATTAAATAAATAGTTTTTTGATCGTGAAAATTTAGATTCATCAGACCTATATATATAATACACCGTCACTATCCTTAATGCATGCGATTTTAGGTGACGGTATATTTTTATTTGAAAAATCAATGAAATTGTATTTTTAAAAGCTTAAGCTATTTTTTTTGTTTATTTAGTTTTTTACCCAACAATATATCTGAATGCGATTGAATGCTAATTTAAAAGTTATTGTAATATTATTATCAAAATTTTTATTATTGAGATGAAGTGAGTAAATCAATGCAAAAAAACAAGGATTAAAAGAGAAACCCTTTTTTCGTCATATCATTTACATTTGCATTTATTTATTTTTTATTTGCATACTGAAATTATTTCCGTGTTTTTTTAGCCGTAAATATTTAAATAAACCTGTACTCGATGTGTGACTTTGTCGGTTGATATCGTTTCGATGTGCCTTTAATTATCTCATGTATTCCTAAACTTATTTGTTTGTTATTTGTTATGTAGAGATAGAGTAAAACAAAAACCGCTGTGATTTTGTGCGCAATAATATATTTAGCATTTAAATGTAGACACATAACAAACTAACATTATTATTAGTTTCAAGAAGAGTAACGAATAAAACTGCTCACTCCTTTAATATCAAAAGTTTTCTCATTAAATGGAATGCCAAAACTATTTTTAATGATTTTTCCTTAAATGAAAAAAAAACATTTCAGTCATTAAAAATTATATTAATCAGACCTATACGTAATATTAAACCGTCACTATCTTTGATCTATGAAATTTAAGATTTTATGCGTTTTCTTTATTTTTTGAAAAATCAATGAAAATTTTGTGAATAATAATTTTAAAAGGTTACGCCTATTTTATGTTTATACTGTACAATATTTGAATTCGATTGAATGCTAATTTTTTAAGTTATTGTAAAATTATTATTATGAAAATTTTGATTATCGAGACGAAGTGTGAGTAAATCAAAGCAAACAAAAGATTAAAACAGTATCCTTTCTCTCGGCATATTATTTACATTTTGTATTTATTAACATTTTTATTTGCATACTGAAATTACTTCCGAGTTTTCAGCCGTAGTAGTAAATCTGTGATAAACCTACTCGTTGTGTGACTTTGTCGGTTTTGGTAACCATTTCTGTGTGTGAATTCTTTAATTATGCATGTAGTTTCCAAAAACTTATTTATTTTTGTCGCGCATAACAAACAAATTTACATTACATTTTGTGCGTAAATTTTTTAATTAAAATGATGATTTCCTATAGTAATTTTTCTCCCTCTCTCACTCAAATGACCGTAAGATAATATTTTTCGATCATCATTTCATCGTGTCTTCTAAACGATTCGAAAATATTTGTAAAATTTATACATCAATAATTTTAATGACACACATTCTTGCGTTAATCATATCAAAGCTATTAATAGTACAGTAGTGCTAATAATAAATGCTAAAAGCGCGCAAAATTAGTTATATACAGTATAAATCGCTTTGCCGATAGTGTGTTGGTTAATATTTCATTTTTGGTCTAAAGACTCCATTTCCGATAAAGAATTAATTAAATTCTCAAAAAATAATCGCTAAAGCTTAATGAATCGCCTGTCCAAATGTTATGGTTTGGAAATAAAAAATAATATTCACTTTACTTTTGAAAATGGAAAATATTTATAGTTAAAAAAATTCCTTTCGCGAGATTTGTTTTCAAACTTCCAAATTTTGAGCAAACATTAGATGTAATTAAAATTTGAAAACATTTTAGCAATAAGATATTCGTGACAAGATATTATTATTATTATCAATTATTTTGCGTTAAACCGTAAACCTTTTGATGTATCGCAAAGTATAATCACATCTTCCTTTTCCGAAAGAAAGAATTTTGAAATTAGAATTTTATCGATCAATAAAAACCGAATTGTTATTCGTTACGCGTTTTCCCGCTTAACATACACTTAATGAACAGATATTTCTTTCCACATAAAAAACCTCCTCATCTTTTTCAATGACTAGGTTATAAATTAAGAACGAAAATACTTTTATAAAAAATGATCAATAATACTTAAGTTTTTTTAATTCGGTACTGTTTTGTGGTAGAAATAGTATAATAATAATGACTGACTATTCAGTAGATTTACAGAAGAACTCTCTTATAAAATCTATTTTTTTTAAAGAAAACTTAATAAACTTTCATAAATAACCGGATATATAAAATAATGCTGATTTAGAGATTTAGTTATTTTTTTATCAGATAAATTAAGAACGAAAATACTTAATAAGATCAATAAAATATATAGCTTTTTTTTAAAAAATTTTCAATTTTTTTTGTGGAAGAAATAGCATAATAAATGACTATTCAGTGGATTTATAAAGAGAAATAAATCTCTTATGAAATTTATATTTTTGAAAATCTAGTTTACAACAATAAGCATATATATTATTGATAAACAAAATTATAAAAAATAATGCTGCTAATCAGTAGTACATGAACAACAACAACAACAACAACAACAACAACAACGGCACAACTAGCGTCACATGCGGATAACAAACTCACTGATTATGATTCTTCTCGCAATTATC
>JAQIVF010001753.1:0-12890 GCA_034698365.1 Steganacarus magnus | reverse complement strand
AGAACATTTTTCTGTCAAATTAACTTAAAATAATAAACAAGAATCATTTGCATTCAGTGAGTCAGTTCAGTGAGTCATTTTTTATTTATGTGAATAATTTTATAAATATAATTTTGCAAATCGAAAATCTGCCATTACTTGATTGATATTTCTATTTGTGTCTGTGTCTGCCAAAAAAGTCAGATTAAAAAAATAATTATTGATCTACCATCTTATGCGTGTTCTACTATTGTTTTTTTTAATCTTTATCAAAAAATAAATAAAAATGGCTATAAAATAAAATAAAGACACAATACTATTTTAATATTAGACACGGCACAAACGAAATGGCATATTAATTCATGAAGTGTTTTCAAAATACATCTGAACTTTTGTAGACTTTCAAGAATTTCAAGGATAGGAGTTTAATAAGTTATGTACAATTACTTAATTACCTTTCTTTAGGGAATTTTAGACTATAATTTAAATTATGATAATAAATTTTACTCTAGCACTTATTAATTCTTTTAAGTTTGCAAATATAGTCACATTAATCTCAAATTTTTTAATCTGTTTGTGCAAAAAACTAGCAGATTTAGCATATTTGATAAAATTATCATATATTGCATACTTAAAAGATATGGTCAAGGGTTTTAATAAATTTTTCTACTGATATATGAATAGTTAAGTTTTGTTTTAGCTTTCACTAATGTAAATCATTTGATTTACACCACAATTATTGGTACGACTTCAAGCGAAACTAAATTTGTTTGTTTAGAGAAATTACGTGATATCGAACAATAAACCGTGCAAAGATAATGCAATTGATAGCCTTAGTGTTATATCGAATTAAATTAACCATACAAAGAGAGTGTGTTAACATAACTTAAAAGTGAAATTAATACTGTAAATAGGATGCTGTGATACGAATTATGTCCTTAACCCTACGGGATATATGTTTTTGATGCTATTACACTAACGAAGTCATTTTTTAATGTCTAACATAAAGTATTAATACTGTAATAGAAAATAAATGAAACAGACTTTTATTATCTAAATTAGTCTAAATTCATAGCACATCTTTATAGGACTGTCTTTTTTATTTAACTATAAAATTAATATTTAATCAATAATTTTAAATGAAAATTTATACATACACCATAAAACACTTGTTAATACGGTGTTCTTACTTAATTGAGTAATATTAGTCTATTATTTAAATTTATTACCGTAAACATATAATTTGCAGAAACAAAATATTAACGATATTAAGTCGTATAATAAAAAAGCTTTTGAAAGTTAAAATGAGATGTTAAAAACTTTACTTTTTTTACGCTGGAAACTGCATGATAACATAATCTATTCTTTTCTTGCTGTGAGTCAAGTAACACTTAAAATCTAAACAGAATCACAATACGCTTATACAATAAAATTTTCAAAGAAATTTCTAAAAATTTCTGCTTGTAATTTGTTTTAAAAATATCTTTGTATTTATATTGAAATATTTTTTTATAACTTCTGTATTGTGAGTTCAGGTCAACCCTATTATATTTATTGCTAGTAATTTAAGAGGTAATTCAACAACTTTTACGAGTTAGTTGTTTCCTCTTCATGGGATGCTTTGCTGCTAATATTTGATCATGTTTTGGTCAAAGGCTATTTCAATCGCAAACAAAGCTCACAATAACCCTGCAAACACTGTAGCAAATCGCTAAAAAAGTCAATACGATATTCTGTTAACTATTCCGTACATCGCATTTAATAAGAGTATATTTAGGTTGGATACGAAATTTCGAAATAAAGTTTAATCAGTAGTAAGCAATGCAAAATAAAAAGCAAATAGTGCTCAGATTAGATGTTCGTCGCATAGCTGTTATGCATAACTTCCTTAACAGTAAAACGAAAGTTCAGTTCACTCACCAAATTTAGAGCCTCTGCGAGCGACTTCGAGGAGGCATATAATAAAACTTTTTTCGTTTTTTCGCATTACAAGATCATCAGTTTCAAAGAGAAGGCATTCGTGAATTTGTAGCGTTCGACACCAAGTGATAAAATTAGAAACGTTATCTCTAGCCTGAAACGTTCCCGGATTGACATTTTCCCTGAAAATGATATCCTTTTTTGGTATTGAAATGTTGAGACTGTTTCGACCGTTTGCCTCGTATTCTCGCGCTCTCTTCAGTACATGGTTCGCGTGTCTATTAAGTTAGCATAAATCTATTAACACACAACCAATACAATACAATATGCGTGTTCAGTAAATAAATTTTGATATCGTTCACATTACCTGCAAAGTACCACTCCTGTCTCGAGTTGCTTAATAAAGTTGTTAACATTAATATTGAGTTCGTAAAGAGTGTTCAACCACTCAGCCAAGTCTTCCTTCATAGCGTACAGGTATTCTTCACTAGATTTAAACGGTCTGAAAGGTCGCGGCTCGAGCAGCATCACTGGGAACTCACTGTGATGTACCACTTGAGCGCAATTACTATATTCAACTGTTTTTTCCGGTTCACTATTAGCCATAATGCGAAATCCGAACTTTCGGCTAACTTTGATTAATATTTTTTAATTAATTTTACTATTAATGATTATTTCACTATTGTTTGCTGCACTTGCGTTCGAACACACTGTCAAATAAGCATCACTCACTTTAAAAAATTTGATACACAAAAGGGTGAACGTCTTAAAGGCGTCGTGGAAGTCGGCTGTAGCTTATGGAATATTCTTAGAGTTCATAACACACAATACGCTGTAATACATAAACTACTTACATATCAAACATCACTATTTATAAGTTATTTCCAACATTTGTTATCAATCAAATATTAACATACAAAAAAAATTAAAGATATGCTGTTAAATGGGAACACATTATATTAAGAAAAGTGTTTTACAATGAATAAAATTGTGTATAAAACTTTTTTTTTAAATCATATATCCTGTGATATATTTTTTTCTAAACAGAAAAAGTAATTCATAATAAGCTTATATACTGAGATATACTGAGAGATATTCATTAAAAAGAAATGTATTAAACATGAAACGAATTGCGTATCAATTGGCACACAAACCATTCATTGGTTTATATCTCGTTTCCTTTGCTGATAATATAGTTGTGACAATATTAGTCTCAGATTAAAGTTTTTTTATTATCTTCAAATTACATGTTAAACACGAGTTTTGTTTTCTTAGCACTAATTTCCGATAATCGATACTGACATTGGATAAGTTTTTTTACAAGTTTTAATTAAATCAAATCAAAACTTGCACCCAAAAGCACAACAAAAAAAACAGTTTGTAAATTTCAAGTTTACTGTAAATTATTTGAGTCAAGTTCTAAATTAATTAGTAAATAAACAAAAGTTGTCGAAAAGCACATTTAGAAAAACGTATGCACGCATTTCAGAGCGATATGTAAACAGCCGTTTTCTGTAGAAATTTCATTCACTAGTTTTGGCACCAAAGTATGCAATGCAGCATTATTACTACATTACTAGACTTACTAACATAGTATCTGACAACTAACACCGGAGCACAAGCACAGCACATACTACACACACTACACTACAAGGCATATACCAAACACACATGCAATTCGGCATTGCAGGCAAAGTGACGTCACACGCGTTACACACGCAAAACGCAGCATTCACTCTGTTTCAGCAGTCAGTCTATCGCTGTTTTATTATCCGCAGTTTTTTATTTTTATTTTTCTTAATTTCACAAAAGAATATTACTTTTTTAAACTGACTAACCATAAAAATGTATTTATTAAAATTAGATCAATAATATGTTTGGAAATATTTTTATTTTTACGAAAATAATTTTCGTTCATAGCCTGTGCTATTGACATCAATTTTCGATTCAATTTTACTATTATGGTAAAAGAGAATAACTTATCAAAACTTTTGGACTTTCGAAAGGGGCTTATGATAGACTTATTTATGATAAATGGTATTTAATTGTTTGTTTTATGCACATAACGCATACTTTTTCCTAGAATAGGTTAATCATCCTGATATCAAAATTTGCTTTTGAATAACTCAACACAACACAACTCAATTCGTTTTCTGTTTCTGTTTCTGTTTCCACAGCCTAGTAATGTACAGTAGAAATTTTATTTTTTCATAAATTTTAAAGGTTATCCTTTCAATTTTGTCTTACCTTTTATAGCAGTAAAAACTTAAATAATAATTGAAAAGATTTCATAATTTAGGAAAACTTGACAAATAAAAAATTTTAACCAACGTATAGCATAAAACGCTTGCATTAAAGCAGCAAAAAAAATGTTTTCTTTCCTTATATCTACCTGAAGAAACGTGTCCTTAACTTTCGTCCCACAATTCTTATCTGTAATTAATTTTGTTTGAAGATGTTTAAGCAAATAATACAGTAAAACAAATTTTTAAGCTTTTATATTAAAACTATTTAAACCTTGTGATGAATATTTAGCATATTGCAAGTTTTATCATCTGTTTATTTAGTATTGCAGGTTTGTTTTAAAGCACCTGTGCATACAGCATGTGATTGCGGTTTGAATTTTCGTCTAATTCACAATAAGTCAATTTACAATTTAAGGAAAAAAATACGCATTAAAATAAATACTAAAAATACTTGTTTATATATATTGTTCTTAATTTTACTACGAATTAATATTAAAGCGTTAATAGTAATACGATAAATACTGTACTGTTAAGACGTGTTGTGTTGTGAATTAATTCATTTGATTTGAAAATTTAGAAAAACTGAGTCACATATCACAACATGAAAAGTTGTTTTCCGGTTCTTTTATGCTAACTAATCTCAGTTAGTACAGTATTATGCAGACAACTTTTTAAATAGACTGAAAATTTGACAAAATATCATAAGATTAGCAAAAGATTTTTTAAAATAAATCTTTGCTTTAAAAAAATTAGATAAACTGCTAAAATTTTCGTCTATTTAAATAAATTGTCAATGTTTTCAGCTATCAAGTTATCAAACAAAACCGTTATAAATAACACTGCAATTTATTTTGTGATTACCGCTGATAAAAACTAAAAATAAATAATATGATTAATACTGTACTAACGCTATACCTCTCACTCCTCTGTGTACTCTAATTTTACCCAACTTTACTCATCCTCACTCCTCACTCCTCGCTTAACTTATGTTTCCTTTTTGTAAGTTAATGATCTCTGCCGTCAGTTAAAAGTAGTATTTTACATAAGTAATACTTAGTAATTTGTCTTTAATGGATGTTTATTTAGCTATGATATAATAAAAATTACTTCGGTTGCAGTTGTTTTTTTACGCTCAAAATATGTGTATAATAAATAAATTAATAGATTATATAAACTGAAATTATAAATTCAAATTCCATACAATAAACGAGAAAAAAATTGTTCTCAATTCGCACAGAATCTGATTTTTATAAATATTTATAGTAACCCTCAGTTCGTAAGTGACATTTTTTTTTATTTTTAAAAGCAGATATAAAAGCAAAACTTGAAAGAGAATAAAAGAACTTTTTTGTTAAAAAGTTTTACTCGTTTCTTCCCCATAACTAGGGTTAACAGCTTAAAAACTATTATGTTGGCTGTGTTTGAAATGACAAAACTAACAATATCTTAATAATACGATTGAAAGAATTCATTAAAAATAGACAAATATATATGGAATGAGATATATAGCACATTCTATTATACGGAATGTTTTGTGAACTTATTTTAAGAATTATATATACTTTGCTAGTTTATATAAGTTAAGAGAGAAGTTTGTTAAAGTAAATATGCATGTTTTTTAAGTGTTGTTTAACTTTCATGAATAAAACAAAAGTAACACAAATCAGAGAGTAATAAATTCGCTTATGCAGCGTGTAATACACTATTTAATGATTTTTAAGTTAATTTATTTGATAAATTATCTTTCTATGTAATCAGTAATATTTTGCTTTAATCAAATCAAAGTTCTAGTATTAATGATAAAAAATAAAAAAATAAAAATAAACCTCTGCGAGAATCATAATCGAAACAATTTTAAGCGATCCTATCATTTTCACTGTTGGTTTAGTTTCGCATTGGAAATATTACTGGATTTTAAATATGAGTAATTGTCCCATATTTGATTATATACTTTTAAGGTCACACTAACCGTGTAAGTTTCATAATGTGCTTAAATGGTAATAATGGCAATAAAGAATTGCAAATCATTAAATTAATATTTGCATCGCTAATCATTATTTTTTTCGTTTCTTATTTAACTAATTAACAGCATCTATAAAAAAATATTAATATCTGCTGCTATGGTGTAAACTAAATTTAGTCATTACCAGAACAATTTTTTAAGAAAAAATCACAATCATTTAAAGATGTAATAATAAGCGTAAATTTGTTTCTATGGGATTAGATTGCCAGCGGCAACAATGAATTATTGAAGTTGAAAGAGATGTTGCACTTAAATTATGGACATTTTTTGTCACTATATTGCAAATTAACAGATGCATGCATTTTTTGTCACTTACAAAGCTTAAAAATTATTTAAATTTATTAATAACTTTTGAGATGAGATAATCATCGAGGTTTAGTCTAGCTTTAAATAACAAATATATGGTGCCTTAAATATCTGCCAAATTTTTTTGTTTCTTACAGTATTCACATGTTATTTATTTACAGCGATAGAAAACTAAATCTCTAATCAATAATTTACTATAAGTATTCGTTTCAGTATTTATCACCATTAATACCACAATTAATCACTCAATCTTTTGCACTGCAGTGTAAATGTACACAATTTGATTAAACTTAACAGAAATGCAAGTTAATTCAATCAATGATTTTTTTCTAATCCCAATCTGCTAAATAACTTGTTAATTGGTGCCAATTTAATTTACAATATTAGACAACACTTATCTATAACATTTGTCTTATAAGCTTATGTCGTTCTTAAGTTGTTGTTATTTCAAAAAATTCACTTTAATTCTGTTCAGACTTTTTTATATACTTTTTTAAGAATTTTTTTCTATCATAAGAACTTTTAAAAAGAAATTAATTTTTAACTTTAAATAGTAAACCCAAACCTTTCAGATTGTTGTATAATTGATGAGTGACAATACAGTATAATAAAATATTAATACAATAAGCGTAGTGATCAATAGTGATGCATACCAACCTTATTTGTTATACCGTAACTGTATTGTTAGTTATGTGTTAACATCAAAATAGTGAGCTCTTAATTTATATGAATAATTTATTATTTATTAACTACAATAATAGCGATTTCTGTTACACGACATTTTTATGAAACACCAGCAATAAAAAAAATTAGGTATTTATTGTCATTTTTCAGTTATCTTCTCATTTAATATATAATAAAATTTTTTTGGTATTAAAGTCTTAATTTTATAATTTATATTCAACACCTTTCATTGTTATACAGACTTTCTGACAAATAATATATCCACTCCTCCTCCGCATATCTTAGTGCGCAGTGCTTTTTAATGCAAAATTAGAAAAGAGGTCACAACTTATGCAAACTTAATTATATAAATTGAGACAAAATAAAATGAATTATATTTATCCATAATGATCTTCACGGTCAGCATCGGAATGGTCTGCATTCGTATTACAGTATTGCTTAAATTAGAAAATTCCGAATTTTCATTTTAGTGATAAAACACTTTTGTAATATCCGCTGATTACTTTGTATTTAATAGAAGAAATAGCTACGAAAACCTAAAAAATATAAGTTAGCGAAATTATCTGAGAATATTGCAAAAAACTTGTATTTTTCTAATGCATAATTATAGAAAGGCTATTAATGTGTCGTATAGTTAGTTAATACTCTAATGCAGAGTTTGTCTCTCCGGGAGTGACGGTCCGTAAAGTATCAAAAGTTTCTTTCAGAATTATTCAAAATTTGTGGCGATTTACGAATACTGTATTTGCGTGTGACGTAATTTATGTTTAAAATTATTATATCCAAACGTAAACATTTCTTATAGTTCGCACATAAGTTACACACACAGTGATACAGTGTAACACGTGTTTGGATAGTTTTGATAGCAATACTGTATTGATTGTGATTAACATTTCGCTCAAAAATGAGCTCCGATTCGGAACCAGAAGAAGTGTCACTTTCGAAGTCAAAGCAAGATGTGATCGATTTGATAACAAGTGAAAGAAATTCGATCAAACGTATGAACAATAGAAACAAACTTAAAAATAAACAAATGAATGATAGATTTGTGATTCAAAAGCAATTAAATATTGCGAACAAAAAAAATTCTACGAATAATAATAATAATCCGAAAATTATTGAAAAGTTATCAAACGAATTGTTGCAACAAATATCCACCGAAAATACTAATGGAAATAAAACGAAAACTAAAGCAAAAAATGTAATCAAATTAAAGACAAACGATAAAAAAATGAGACCGAAAAAGAAAAGTTTAGTATCAGAAACGACACGCTTTACTGTTATGGACACTCAAACAGATTTGTCGAAAACTGCGCAAAATAAAACTCAACGTGTGTTAAATTTTCGCGAAAAAATGTTATTCGATTCGAAGCGAAATAATCGAACGACAACTCACAAACTTATTGGCAAATTAGAGAAGAGATTATAATTTTTCACATTTGATCGCTAATTGTCATTTATATTTTAATTTTTTTATTTAAAGCATAGAATAATACAGTTATAGATTAAATTTTAAATTATCGGATATTAAAACTGTTTTTCTAATTGAAAATTGATTGTACGCAATGTTTTTTGAGTGATATTCATTTTAATTGTTAATTAAATAGAAATGAAATGACCAGAAAGAAAACGGTGACATAAGCGTTATTATAAAGTCGATTGACGTCATCATTGCAACCATCGCTATCGCAAACGCAGTCAATGAGTGTGTAATGATTTCGTTTGGTGTAATGGCAGCCATTATCGATACTGAAAACGCCGGCACAGTCGCGAATCGTTCGCTTCTCGTCGTCTCCGATGTAATCTTTTACTAAAAATTAAAATAAGTAATAAATTTTATTACTGACTGACCATTAAAACAAATGCGTGTAATGATGATAATAATAATACTCTCAATTTTCACTGTTCGACATTTGGAGAACAAAATTGGTTTTTCGACTTCTTCACAGAATTCGCATCGCGTCACTGATTCGCTATAATTGTTTATCTGTTTTAATGATTTGTTGTAATTATAATAAGCGATTCTTTCGTCTAACACTTCGTCGCATTCTCTTTTGTAATCGGTTTTACTTTTTTGATTTTGTTCGCAGTCAGTATTGTTTACTGAATTGCAAACGTGACACCAAATCGTGTCCACTAGTGGTTAACAATTATAATTTTTGTTTAATAAAACTTAATTAAAGTCCAAATAATAATACTTACCATAATTAATGCAAAGAATGTGAATTAAACTGAATGCAATTAAATTATTTAATCTCATTTTAACGAAAAATCTCTTAAAAACTATTTGTACGAATACGACACGTTTTTATTAAAAACAAGATAACGAAAAACCTAATTTGAAAATTTTGTTTTAACGGTCACTTCGCTCAAAGTTTACCCCGTTTAGCATAAACTTTAAAACGTTAGATAGTGTTGATAGAAAAACAAAACATTAGACTCATTGCATATCAGTTAAATCTAACGACTATCTCAGGCAAGAAATGTTTAAATATATTCGGTAGTGTTTACAGTTTTCTTCTTTTACTCAGATAACATTTTCTCTAAAAGTAAATTCTAAATTATTGGCATTAATAGTAAAGTTATATTTTTCTAAATTAATTTTCGACAAACACAGTTTAAGGTTAATTTATGAACTGTTACCGAAAAAATTACATTAAATTTTTTATTTTAATAAAACAGTTTTTATTTATTAATTTTCAGAATTAAAACGCGTTCGCTTATGTTTATTCAGCGAGTAAAGTAATTTAATGTTAATTACAATTTGAACTTAACTATTGTTAAATAATAATATTTATAAATCTAAGCGTAATTAATGAAATAAAACTATTTACATAAAATTAATAGTAAATACATATTGGAAGTATTTTAAAATTAAACGTGAAATGCCAACATTCAGATCACTAGCAAATTTAATTGATTACTAACTTAGTTTCTCTAAAACATTAATAATATTAGTATTCTGCGTAAAATGATTTGTTTTTGTTTTTTCGTCGGAGCGAATTCATATTCTTTAGAAATGTATAGAAACACATAAAATTACGAATACAAATATTAGGACTAACGAGTGTCGCAAAGAGTAGGCAGTGTTGCATAAATTATGATCACAAAAGCAGGCTGTCATTCGTCCTCCAAAACCCGCGCGATAATAACAAGAACGGTCTAACGTTTCGATAGCGCATTGTCTGATCACTCGATGATGCGCTTTAAGATCTATCAAAAATAAAATCGCAAAAAAATAAACTTTTAATATGTTTTCGAATCACTTGGAAATAATTAATTGAAAAGCATAATAAACGACCGAAATCTTACCACTTCCTCCATCATAATCAACCCACTGATCGATTTTCCAACAGCCTATCGCGTTTGACGAACAGTTCCTAATATACTTATCGGGATTCTCGAGGTCCATACAGTCGACGCTTGTGTGCGAATTGCATTCGTAACAATTAATTTGTTGCGCTGATTCGGTGACAGTCGGTTCGTCCGCAGTAAACGATAGCTGTTGAGAATTGTGTATTTTTTTAATAACCTCAGGCACTGATTTGTCGATCGTATCGAAAACTGATGATTTCATCACATTTTCCACACTTTCATGCAGCGGTAGTTTCCCGTCAAAATCCGACACCAATTTTTCTATTACATTATTAGTCATTTGATTCAATTGTGAGTTTTCTTCAGCAAATGCTAATGTTATTATTAAAAATTTGCATTAAAATGTTACGATAATGAGTCTGCAGTAAAGATTTTTTGGGGTAATAAATAAAACTGCTAAATCATGTTATTTTTTCAAACAGTAATGAAGTAACAGTAAATATTAATTTATAATAAGTACAAATATAATTTTTTTGTAATAATATTTTTTTCTTTTTTATTTAATTTTAAATAAATTGACACAAAACATTAGATAATAAATCTTGGTTTTCTAAAATATCTGATTAAAAGATTTAAATTTAGAATATACAGCTGTAGCTGAAGAATTTATGGAAGAATTTTTTAAAAAGTGGTTTAATTTGTATTTGTTTTTAAAATTAATTCAAAACTTAAGAAACATATAAAAAATAAAATTTATAAAAGCATCGTTATGTTATTAAAAGGAAGTCTAATTTAAATTAAATTAAGCTTTAATCAAAATAAGAAATGCTTTTATTTTTAGCTTTTGTTTAACTTTGTGATGCGAAGTGCTTTTATCTGTAATCAAATAAACTTTTCACTAAAAGCCCTAATTATAACTTTATGTAAACAAATTCGTCTATTATTTATTAACAGGTAAATAAAGATTTGTAATCTGAACCTTAATTAGCCATTAGATTTTTAGCTTTACTAATATATTTGTTTGAAGTAAAAGAATAAATTTTAAAGATTTTAATAATAGAGAAGCATATACTCTGTTAGAATATTGGAAATATTAGAATAATAAATACTCTAATATTTCAGGGAAGCATATATGCTAAACAAAAAGTATTAATTTAAAGAAAACATAAAAAACATAAATTACTGATACTTACAATGATAAATGTGCGAATCTATAATGAATATAATTAATAAGTTCTTTAAATCAAGTTTTATTTGAACAATTTTATTCATTTTAAATTTTAACAATTAAACAATTTAGTTATGTAACAATAGACTTAAGTTAAAAACAATGCAAATAGTAGTAAACGTCGTATGCTTTTACACAAATCTAACAAATTGCTGATAGAGAATAAATCAAATAGCATTAACTTTTGATCATTCGCTAACTGGTGTAGCACTTTGTCCCATATCTCATATTCACTAACAATAGTTTCAGCTTATATGACGTAATAGACACCGCCAGTCAATCCAATCATATTCTACGATCGATGTATGCGTTAATCATATACTTTTATAGTGAAAAACTTATAATTCTTTATTTACAGTAATTATATGTTTTTTCAGATGCTGTGTAAAATTTAATTACTAGAGAATAGTCATAAATTGGAATAATTAATAACAAATACTGTAGTTATAAACCTATAACTACATTTTCATTATCGTATTTTTATTTTTATGTAAACAATATTATTTCATAACAGGTTAACACGACGAGAAATACTCTCGTTATAGATGAACAGGTCTTAAGTCTTTAAGGACTTTAAGTCGAACCTCGGACTATTAAGTTATTTAAAGACCTGAATATTAAATTTTTCTAGGACTCAGACTCGGTCTGAGTCTATTGTAAAGACTTAGGCCCAGTCTCTGGACTTTTGTTTTAAAAATTTTATAATTTAAGCAATTATATTATCGTATTTATAAAGAAATTTTATACATCATAAAATGTAAGTTAATTTTTTTCACTAAAATTACACAGAATTTTTGTTTCATGGAACTCGGAACTTCACTCGGACTTTTAATAAACTCATATCTCTTTGAATATTTAAGTTCTGGAACTGAACCTAGAGTCCGAACTTTAGAACTTTCCTTTTGCTTATTTAAAAAATATAAATATTTTTCAAAAAAACAGTTTGTTCTAAGAATGTGAATATAAACATGTAAACTTCTTTGTTATTGTTAAATATACCGGAAAATCTTCATTTGCATATCAAAATATAATCAAGAGAATCGGATGCTATTTAAAGGAAGCTATCAAAATGTTTTTATCAATTGTATTATAGTTGAAAAATTGGATCATTGTAATTAAAGGTGTTTATGGTCTGACTTTTCCGAAACCAAACCAATCTATAATTTTGGTTTTCTAATCCAAACCAAAC
>JAQIVF010001752.1:0-12891 GCA_034698365.1 Steganacarus magnus | reverse complement strand
GGTTGGTTTGGTCCTAATTTTAAATTAATGGTTTGGATTGGTTTGGTTCGCGAAAATTTGAACCATTGGCATCTTTAACAATAATGAATTTATTTCTTTGATTTCACTATAATAAGCTATTTTTTGTAAGTTCACCAAATTTATTAAATAATTTTATTCCTAAAATATACCGAAAATAAAATTTTTAGCAATTTTTAGTCCAAAATAAGTGCAAAATAATTCCAAAATATTTGCAAAATCTAAGGGTTTTTTGTTCCAAAATCCAAACAAAATTCAAAGGTTTTTACTCCAAAATTTTGAGGTCTCTAGCGATGACCACCTCAATGAAAATCTATAGTTACGAAAAATTTCAAATCCATGATTTTTTACCGAGAATCTATCAAATCGAACCCATCTAGAGGTTTAGACCCGTGTAACTATGGATCTAATCCTTGAATACTATTTACATGTTCTTAACACTTAAGTTTAAATTTTAGAGAAAAATTTAGGATATTTAAAAATTTTTCTGTAAATTTGTAGCAAAATTAAAGAATGATAAATCAGACTTCAACCAAATTGTTGTAATCAAACTAAACATTTATAAATAGCGATAACCGAAAATTTTATTTCTCAATTTTGTTGTTATTAGTTGTGTGACATATATTAACCACAAAAGATTAGATAATTTATTGCTCGATTATGTTATGCAATGATTAACGTATACAGTCTAAAGATTTTGATCTTCCTTTTTCTATTGGCATAAACTCTCGATTTCAAGCAGTACAGTATTACAGTACACTATAATAGACACGTGGTATATATTTATCGCTAATTTGATAAAAGCACTTAAAATATATAATTGTTATAAATGTTATATAAATAATGAAGCAAAAGTAACGCTGTTTTGAAATTATCATGTCATTCAAATGTTTTGCTGCTCAATACGCTTTTGTGTTGATATTTTTGTTTAGTGTCGCAAACTTAATTAATATTAACTCTATCTTCACACTCATTGGATCAGTTTTTGCTTATTTATGGAGTTCGTGGCAATTGACTAAATTTTTGCGCACTTTAATTAAAAAACAAGCGATCAATTGTTCAGGAAAATCGGTGTTAGTAACAGGTATTATTAATATTAATATGTACTTTTCGCTTTAATATAGTGAATTCTTCAATTGTATTTGTCTTAAACTGTAAATAAATAATTTTTAAGTTAATTTTCACTAATATTTTGAAAGATTTAGTTAAATGTTTAAATAAATAAATTGATAAGTAATTTTTCACGTAAGGTTTGCAAATCTAAACCTTCATATTTTATTTCTCTTTGAAGGGTTAGTTTCGTTGGGTTACTTAGTTTTGAAGGATTTGATGTGCGTTGAAAGACCAAAGCTTGAGAATTACATTTAAAATTTCATTAAAAAGCTTAATAGTTTTTCATCGATTGTTTTTTCAATAAAATTTTAAATTTAAATAATTTAATCAAATTAAATCAATCTATTAATAAACATCTTTAGTTACAATGGATTTGTTAAATTTTAAGAAACATAAAACTAGAACTGCTAGTAAACTTTTATACTTAAATTTTACTTTGAATTTCCGTCGAATGTTTGCAAAAAAACTTTCTTTAGTCTTAGTTAATTAAACTTTAAAGTTAGAAATCATTAATATATTTGAAATTAACCATAAGCTTATTATTTAACGTGAAGGAGAGAGAAACTAAACGAGTGACTAATTAAAATTAGCTTAAATGTACTTTTCATGTACTTTCTATTAGTTAAACTATTAAAATATTGTATATTATAGTTAGCGATAATATATTTGGTCACGAGATTGCGAAAAAACTTAACTCTCAAGGATTTCGAGTGTTTGCTTTGTGTCTGAGTATTAATGGAATGTCTGTCCAACCATTTAAATCTAGTCCAGTAAAGTCATCGTCAAAAATGCATTCAATTGCAATGGATATTACAAACGAGAACGACATTAGACGAGTGAGACGTGAAATAGAAAGACATCTCGAAGAAAACAGTGAACAGTTATGGGCTGTTGTTAATAATTGCGGCTTTTTTACTATCGGAGAGATAGAGTGGGGAAATATTGATTTAATTAAAAAGATATTTAATATCAATGTGTTTGGTTTAGTGTGCATCACTCGCATATTTCTGCCTTTAATCCGTTCGAGTAGTGGGCGTATTGTTAATATTAATGGCTTTTCGTCCACAATTAATATGAGTGGATCTGCTTTTTATAGCATGAATAATAGTGCCATCAAATCATTTTCAGAAGCACTTCGAAGCGAAATGAACAAATGGAGAGTAAAAGTTATTACCATTGAAACTGAAATTTGTAGGTAAATCCGAAATCAAATTTTGTTAATTTGTTAAAAAGTACTTTTAAATTATTAAAATTCATAATTAAACAGTTTAATCTTACACTGAACACAACGATTCTTATAATTAAATATATAGAATATTCATTCTAAATTCATTTCATTTACCAATATTTCAATTAATTTTTAAAGGAGTTTATTTACTACAGAAGATAAAATAAACTCAATACTAAATAATGTTTGGAAAGAAACTGATCAAGAAATTAAGTTCGATTATGGATCGAATTATTTTTACGCATTTAAAGAAAGATTGGCTCTATATATCAAATCAGCGCGATTTAACCAAACAGAAGTGACTGATGCCGCCTCTGATGCCATCACTAATGCTTCGCCACAACATAAATATAAATGTATATCTACTTATACTAGTATAATGATGTGGTTTTTTGAACATTTACCGGTCGAAATAATCGAAACCGTAGAAAACATTACCTCACTTATTGACGTACAGCCAAGAGCTTTGGAATCATCTTAGCATATACATTAGAATCATATTTAAATTATAACTTAACTTAAACTTAAGTTCAAATTGTGATTTGTTAACTTAATTTATTGTAACTGCAAAATTCGCAAATCACCTCAAATGAGACTGATTTTGAGCAAATTACCGGTACTAAAATAATTTTTTAATTGCGCTTTTAGTATTTCAATTTTTAATGAGTAATTTACAGTATTTTATGTTAAACATATGAGAAATCGAAATAAATGGTAAATAAAGAATATCTTTGATAAAGAGTTTTGATACATCTAATAAATATTAATTGTTTTAAATTTTGTGTTCTTAATCATTTGATAATACTTGTTACGGTATTATTTCTTAATATTTGAGAACACATTCTTATATCTATCATTATAAAGACTGAAGAAATTAAAATTCTGGTTAATAATAGTAGTATTGCCAGAATTATTTAAGTTTAACTCTTCAAATGTTGGACCATTCGTCGTAGAAGATTCAAAATTGAATGTTATTGGCTCTCGACGCTCGTGTTTCGACTTATTTAAGCATTTATAGTTCGGCTGAGAATACGCTAATTGGTTGAGAATCTGGTGTCGATTTCTTTTAATCTGATGATCCAATAAATTATTACTGTTTTCCGCCGTTTTCTTTATAGTCTTATTCCTCACACTTTGTTCGAAAAAATTCAACTGCGAATTCATAGTGAAGTGTGATTTAAGAGGAGTGGAAGATACAGGTTTGTCCAACGATTGAGATGCGAGCGATTGTGTGCGCTGTGATCGCCATTTACCGCCAAAAATACTTTCGACAGGTGTATCACTAACGCGTGATTTATTAGTATAATCACTGATTTTCGCTCTATTATTATAAGTGCTGTCACTTCTAAACTGGTTCGACATATCACTGAAATATTTAGATTTTAAATTATCATTATTATCTAACGTTTGAGACATTATCTCCATTTTTAGAGTTTTATTTTCATTTAATTTGGTTTGAAAGCTATGATTAGCTGTCGCAGTGTTTGCGCCGTAAATAACATCGCGAACGGTTGACTCATTTTGATTAGTTGTTTGATTGCGTCTAATATTAACCAAATTTGCATTATTAATAACAATCGGCGTTTCAATCGAATGGTTAACCAAATTTGGAATAATTCGAGTTTCTCTCGAATGGTGGTAACTGTTATCGTTATTGTTGGCTGACTGTGGCTGTGATTGGTTTGTGGCATTAATACTCAAATCAATACTTGTGTGTTTGCATTGATCACTGCTTTCGTAAATAAATGGCTTAAATTTATTTTCAATGCCCAACTCATTATTGATTGTTTGCTGTTCACACAAAGCATAAAAATCAAGTCCTAAATATTGCGGCATTTGTTGTTAATTGAGATTTAATAATATTTAATGAACATAACACGCAAAACTTATGATTTATTATTGAATTATTGACCACTAAAAGCAATAAATCGATTTCGAATCACACTTCATGTCCACAATGGTGTGACACTATTATCATACACTGCGCTATAAAGTGATTCGAAAATAGCGCTCACAATATCGCTTCACAAATACGTATTATATTATATGCAGTATAACTCACTATTTTAACGCCTTATTTAAATATGAACCAATTATATGAGCCAATAAATGATTTTTTTAAAAAATTAATATATTCATTCATTATCTATTTTTGTTTTATTCGATAGCGGAAAAACACATATTGGTGCTATATTTTTAAATCTATAAATATGAATTAAATTGAAAAACACTTTAAATTGATTGAATGAGCGTAAAATGAATATTTCATTTCGTTCTCAATATCTCAATAAACACGTAAAATTAAGCGATGTTTATAAACAAGAAGGTATGACAGCGTTAAAGGTATTAAACTTAACAAAACTATATTAATATAAAACATGTGCGATATATTTGCAGATTTGCAGTGTTTATCGTCGGATACGAGCGATGATGAGCTGAATGCCGACCAAACGCACACACTTTTTATAATTGATAAGAAAGCACACACCGATGAAATTGTGAGTAAACCACAAACGCATAATAATGCGTCGCAATTGTCGACGTCTTTAAAAGCAGACAATCCACTCAATGGTTATTTTAGTGGTAATAAATCGGCGCAACAAACTTTAGACAAATTAAACGAACTTTCGGTCAAAACAATGAACGAAGTGTCGAGCGCTAAAACGTGCATCAAAACTGGTTTCGAGCAGCAGTATTGCGTTAAACCGTTTCGACAAAGTAAACGATTGCGAAAGAAATTAAATGCCGAATTGAGTGCGCAGACAACTGGACCGAAATGGTTTGATGTGCAACACGTGGAGTTGACTGACGAACGCAAAAATGATTTAATGGCGCTCAGTATGCGAAAGGCGTTGCATCCAAAACGGTTCTACAAAAAGAATGATAGCAAAGATATTCCCAAATATTTTCAAATCGGAACTGTTGTCGAATCTGCGGCCGATTTCTATCATTCGCGTGTTCCTAAGAAGCAGAGAAAGAGAACGTTTGTGGAAGAGTTATTAGAAGACGCTGAGGTCGCTAAGTATGCCAAGAAAAGATATAAGCAAGCATTGGCTCAAAATCCATACTATTTGAGAATGAAAAGGAGAAAAGAGAGACAAAAGTTGGGTGAAACTGGGCTCAATCGCAACAATAATAACAAATTTAAGAGGAAAAAAAGAAATCAAGACATTCAATAAAGTTTTAAGATAATATCTTATTTTTTCAATAAAAGTTTATTTAACTGAATGCGAAGCTCAATCTCATTCTAAGTTAGCTATCTTTGTGTTTGTATTAAACTATATTTGAATTCATTATTCAATTAATGAAATGAAAATTAATTATTTTAACAAAACAGATTTTATTAAAATACGTTCACTATATGTGATTAGAATCTAATCCATTTCCTACAGTTTATGTCGACACGAATATTGGGTGATTTTTTCGTAATTACTTTATAAAACGGAGTCCGTATTTCGAGGTATTTTCGTTACTTAATTGTGATCATTATCTTTTAAAACTAGTGATCAATTAGATTCAATATCTACGGTATGTAAAATCTTAGTCACACAATTGGGGAAGTTCTTAAGAGAGTGATCCTTATTGAAAATTTGAAAAACATCACTGGTAACTGAAAATTGTTTAAATAAGCCGAGTTTTAGGCCAAAGTGAGAAATCATTGCTTAAATTTGGAGAGTTTATGATTTTGAGAATATGTATTGACACCTCTATAGGTTTAGACCGGTTTAACTATGCTGTAAAATTAACCTGAATCATCGCTTTGAAGCACTATAGGGTAATGTTTCTTGTTTAGGTTCTTAAGAAGTTTAAGTTGACGAATGAGACTCGAATTGTCTAATTTGAAAACGGATGTTATAATATTGCGCAAAACATAAATAATGTGTAAACGTAATGTTTGAATGAGTAAATTGCGTGAATGCTTGAAATGATGAAATTCGCACTCAATGCTATTTGAGTGAGATTTATATTTGATTAATACAATTGATTGACCAGTCATCTGCCATCAGCCACCAGCCATGACCAATCAACATAATGGAGATAAAGATAGTACTGTATTTGATTCAAACCAATACGAGAATGAATCAGCAATCGTGCGAAAGTCGCGAGAAAATCCAGTGTTTCCAATCGGTAACCTTTTATTAACCTTATTTTCGGTTTCTATAGATTAATCTCGTCAACAATTTAAAAGTAACCATTGTTGTAAAAAATTGTTCGATACGTTGTATTGCTGAAGAGCTTAATCTATAGATTATGTAACTTTTATTGTGATTTGTTGCTAATACTGAATAATATTGATTGGTGTTTAGCGATGACTGGTTTCGCGTGTATAGTACTGTACGGCGCGTATAAATTCCGGTACAGGGGAGACATGCCTGTATCGCTATATCTCATTCACTTACGTATGGCTGCGCAAGGATTCGCCATCTCAACCATTACTTGTGGAATGTTGTATAGTATAGGGAAAAGGTTATATAATAATTATTACAAAATCCCAAATATACCAGAGGAACATCGGTAATACATGTAATGATTTACTGGAGGAATTTTACGTGTAATAGTAGTTATTTTTAGAATAGATATGTAATTTAATCACAATTATACCTGATATTAATTAATTATATAAAAATATTATGTTTTAAAAAATACTTTAAATTTATTTTCTCATTAAATTAAGTTGTTTTACTTATTCCAAAAGCTTGGCGTTTTGATTTTGCAGGAAATTTTTTTTAAAAATAAGTGATTTGAGAAGTATGAACATTTTCAATAAGTTTAAAATGAATAAATATTGAAAACAAATATAGTATTATTGGTTTAATATTAATTTTAACGGTAAATAAATAAAATACTGAACATTTTTACATTCACGATAAAAATCCAGAGATATTCTATAAATTAAATATTAATGATGAGCTTTAAAATTTGAGCCAACTTACAATTTTATGACAATAATTAATTTAATTTATCCTAGAAATAACGCGTTTCACTTGTGAAACGTCGCTGACGTAACGTTACGTCAGTATATCACTGATTATATAATAATAATTATTATAATTATCACAAGATGTCACTCATTATGGTTTGAGTTCAATTTAAAAAAAGCATTTAGACATGTGTTTGACTTTTAAGTAAACAAATTCTGTGTCACTTTAAAAGTTAAGTTTAAATAAATTGTTCATAACTCTTGTTCATAAAGTTTAATATGAATTTAAGTAATTTTAGTATTAAATTTGAGCTAAAAAACAATTGCGCAAAATATTTAATGCCAGCTGAGAGCGAATGCTTAACGCATACAGTTTGGAAAATTGACTCATTTCAACGAATTAAGAGTGAATTAAATGAATGCAAAAGTTTATTAAATGACATCAATATAAAGCAGTGGTCAATTCACACAAAATTCACGGATAATTCTTCACTTATTTCGAACATGATTAGTAAACAGTTGACAATTAAACCACATTTACTGACGCGAGCGTGGATTAAATATTACGAAATATTGTCAAACTATGAGTTAATCGAAAATAGCGATGAAATAATTAGAGTTTTATTTTTATGCGAAGCTCCAGGAAGTTTTATAACTGCTTTCAATCATTTTGTTAAATGCAATTTCAATAAATTGCGATTCGAATGGTTAGCCAACAGTTTGAATCCATATTACGAAGACATTGATATTAATGTTTCAGCCATTATTGACGACCGATTTATCAGAGATATTAGTTGCTATAATAACTGGTTGTTTGGTTCAACAAATACTGGAAATATAATGGACTCTAGCTTTTTACGTGACTTACAAAAGAGAGTCGATGATCAAACTAAGTTTCATATCATAACTTGCGATGGAAGTATTAATTGCGTTGATTTTCCAGAATCTCAAGAACTCGCAGTTTTTCCATTAATTTTTAGAGAAATGTTGCTATCATTGAGTGTTTTGAAGCAAAATGGAAATTTAATACTCAAGTGTTTTACTGTATTTGAGTGTCAAACTATATGTGCTTTATATTTTTTGTGTTGTATTTTTGATGAAATACACTTATTTAAACCAATTGCCAGCAAATCGGGAAATTCCGAAATTTATGTGATTTGTAAAGGTTTCAATTCTTCGAAAGATTTTCTTTCGTTACTAACTATACTATTGAAGATAAATATTTCTGAAACAAAATACGCTCTTTTTTCTCTTGAATCAATTCCAGTTATATATTTGACTCAATTAGAGAAATGTGTTCGAATGTTTGCCGATCGACAGCAAATCATTATTAAAAATAATTTAAACTTATTTAAAGATATGAATGAAAAAGAAAAATCTCGAATTTCAAACATTAAAAAGTTTATCGCTCGACGGTTTGTAAAACAATATAATATATTTAGCATTCCTATTGAATTTCAATTGTCTTGTTTCGACTTATGTGAAAGCGCTAATTGTTTACAATTTGAACATTTATATAAATTTGTATCGAATGTTGAGAGTTATAATAATCGTAAGCAATCGAAAGTTAATTTTGTATTCAAAGATTGGTTTCAAAAGTTAACTCAAGTTTTAGTGCAAACTAATAGTAAAATTAACTATGATATATTTATAAGCCGGAAAAAACAATTAAAAAACTCTTATCAAATTAATTTTGTGTATGGCATTCAATTTGAAAATATTCGATGCTCGAAATTTTGTGATTTATCGTTACTTAGTGTATATAATCGATGTGCTAAATATTTAATGGAATGTAATTTCCAATTTAATTTGAACTTTATATCGTTTAGTTGTGAAACGGAATTTTTTTTGAAGAAGTTCTTGCCACAAACAGAAGAAACTCAAGTATTTAGTTATGTTTTATGCAGCGAAAGAAATAATTTTACTGAAGTTTTTTGCCACTTGTTTGGCAGGAACTGTCCAGAAATTATAACTAATTATCGAACTCATGATTTACAGTTGAGTAACAGAAAAATACTAGTTATTGATACGTATCAAGATTTTCATGATTTTAATTTGACAAATGAAAATAAGGAAACTAACAAATTATTATCATTGCTATGCGAACACCTTAACATTATCTGTAACAACGATTTATTAATTTTGCACATAAATCTATCTCTAACGCGATTAAAATCAGCTATTTGTTACGTAATGACCAAACTGTTTAGATTTTATAGATTTATACCGTGTATTAACTCTCAACTGACAAACCGACACGGATTAATATGTGTTTTCAGCAATATTACAACCGATACAAATGTTTTGGATATAACTGAATGTTTATCTCGCATATTAGAAGAGTTGAACTCAAATGCCAGCGATTTTCATTCAGGTTTATTAGAAGTAATTCCAATTCCTATTTTAATATCAGGTATAGAAACAAATTTCTTTAAATCTAAAACATTTTAATTGATAGATAAATAACTTTTATAGATACAGATTTTTATGAATGCTTATTTAATGCGAACTCCATTCAAATGTTCGAAACATTGAAGTCATTAACGAATTTGAAAGAATTGAGTGATCACTCGAACATCACTACCACTTAATTGTAAGTTAAATTAAGCTCAAAACTAAAAATTATATTAATAATTGATTATACAGTACATTGCATTTTTGTTTTTAATCCCAGTTTTCGTAATTAGAATTAAAACTTTAAAATTTGATGGCTTTTCTTTTTAAAGAATCAATTAATTGCTGTGAAATATAACGAATATGCATTAATTATCAACAAAAAACAAATCAGAATTTATATCTCACTTTTTGCTGATATATAATTGTTTGTTGAGTTTGAAATTCTTGGTTATAATGTTTGGTCAAATTATTGATTATTTCATTTTTATCATTAGTGATATTCCCAACATTTATTTGCAATTCTTCTATTTTTAACTTCAATTCGCTATTTTCTTTTTCTAATCTTGAATACTATATAGAGATAGAGAAAAACCTTTATGTTTATTAGACATCACTGAAGAAATCAGTTCCCAACGTTATTAAATTATTTACTATATATTGGAATCTTAATCTAAATTTTAAATATAAGTAAATCAGTAAAAAAAATATATCAAAAAATTATTCCTATATTAAATATAAAAATTTAGTAATAATAGCACAGTTATTTCTTTTTTATTACTTTAGTATCCATTTCGCTGTTATTTTTGTTTGATGTTAAACATGTTCTTAAACCAAACGCAATGCCACTTTCATAAACTTTTTTTAACGAATCGATTGTCATATTCATTTGGTTACGAATCCTATACAATAGTAATCCTCGATCGATACAATTAATTGTGACCTGTCTTATGATTTCGTCTTCAAATATAAATTTCGATAAAATTAAGCAAATTTATGATTAATGGATAATTAACATACCGAAACATTGATCATAAAGTTGTTGTCTAATGTCACAAATACCAGTTTCGCGCGCTTCATATTTCTCTAAACAATTATCCAACGTTTCCTTGAGAGCTATGGAATCTGCTCGCGTTGCTGGAACTGTTGAAACGTGTTCTTCTAATATATAATCATCGTATTGAGTGCATCTAAAAGTATTATTATTTTATTAGTTAGAATTTCGAAAGTAATTTTATATACTTAATCGGAAATAAAGCATCTAAAACACGCTGCAAAGAATTTTCATCGTCGTTCTCTGTTTTATTTTTTGTGTAATTATTTTCGTGATTAATATTTTTGCGAATCGGATGACTGTATTTAAGCATTATTTATAATTTATTTTTACTCAGTAAAACCACTTTAGTCTATTTTCCTTTGCTATCTTTTTAATAAAGTGGTTTAAATAATCTTAGTATTTCCAAAATTTATTGACCGACAAAAATTTATAATATTTTGAATGAATTCATCAGTACTATATATGACAAAGTTTGCTAATATTAAGAGTTAATTATGGAATATTTATATTAGAAACAGAAAATCAATAAACTGTTTTATGTGTTGTTTCGATCGAATCGCGTCTAAATCATTACAGGTGTCAACAAAGCACCATAAAATCAAACAAAAATCTATGATCTATTATTATTGAATCTTCGCTTATCTGTAAAAGAAATCATATCACAAGATCAACCAGTCATAGATATTTGTAGTCGTGAAGAAAAGGGCAAATTTATCGAAATGGTGCACATCAGCACGGAATCACTTCCCGAACAAAAACCTCGTTATTTAATGGGTGTTGGCGTTGCTATCGATATGTTGATGTGATGTGATGTGCATTACATTGGGTTGCGATACTTTCGATTAGAGCATCGGTTAAAAGTTATAAAAATCTTAAGTTATTGTAATTGTTTAATAATTTTAACGTTAACCATGTTAATCGAGTTGACATTTATAAGTTGAATTTTTATTGATAATAGTCGTTAGAGAATATAGTTTTTTCAAACATCATATTTATATACCGTATAATCACAGTATAAATATTTTGATTTGACATGTAATACAAATTGGAGGTGTAATAAAAAATAAGCCTTTCATATTTTTTATTATAAGTCATAAAAGAAATTATTCGGTAATATAGTATTTTATAAAAGCAAGTTATTAAGAATAGAAAAGTTAGAACTATTGTAGTTTTTAACCATAAATGTAACCAAAAAGGTAACAAACTTACCGTGTAGTTTGAATACGAGTTCATTTTACACTATTAATAGATTTTATTTTTTTTCTAGTAATTGTTTGATAATTAGTCATATGTTCTGAACTTTAATAATGTTAACTACTTTTGATTGTTTCACGAACAAACAATACATAACTCTTTCATTATAGTGAATTAAAAATTGTAAAATTAAAAAGTTAAATAATTTGAAATTACGGATAAAACTTTAATAACCAATCAAACATGTAATGAGGTTATTATAGGATAAGTAAAGTTCAATTTTAACAATTTGTTTGTTTTGAATTACTCATCATTTTAGTGACCTCATTATGGATTTATTTTCAACGCACAACTCATCATTTTCACTGCAGTTTACTTTCTTTTTCAATTTTGTATATCTTAGCATATAATTGTAAAAAATATTGATACACAAAATGAGAAAACTTCGTTCAAATTGTTTTATTCCTTTGAGTATAAAAAAATAAAAAAATAAAAATGCCTTTAAAAATAAAATATGTTTTAAAACTTTTAATCGATTATTAAAAAATTTTTACAAATTGAACATTTCTGGTATTTTATTTTCTTATGTGGAACAGAACATTCGTCTAACATTTTTGAATAAATTTTAAAACATGACTACTGAATAAATTATGAGGAAAACGGGTATTCTTTTCTTTACTCTTTTTATTGCCGTTTATTGACGCATAAGTGAGATTATTTAACGGTTTTACGTTAGAAAAACTTTCGAACAGTTAATTCTAAAATTTTTTAAATATTTAAATATGTTGAGGAAAATACGTCAATAAGAGAGTAAAAACGAGAAAACTAATAGTTTTGCAGTTGCAACAGAACTATACGATAACATAATAACTAATTTAAGTGGTAAACATATTTACAATAATGGAAATAAAAACAAAAAATTGAGATTTTAAAAAAGAAAGTTTATATAAACTCTTTTAAATCAAA
>JAQIVF010001751.1:0-12898 GCA_034698365.1 Steganacarus magnus | reverse complement strand
TGTATGTGTGTGTATGTGTGTGTATGTGTGTGTGTGTGTGTGTGTGTGTGTTCGCGTAATTTAAATAACAGTAATAATAGTGGAAAATCTTGATACACAATGAAATTTTTAATTTGATTTTTACCTCGCATTTCTCAATGCCTTTATCGTATATCACGCAATCATACAATAAGCATGAGTTAAATTATAATTTAAATTCTTGAATGCTATGAATATACCCTTTTGAAGATAGCAATGCGCCATAAGCTTACACACCAATCATATATTATAGCTTTTGGTAAATTACAAAAAACTTAGACCCAGACGTGCACGCAATTCGGTAATGTTCGGTAATATTCGCTGGACGACAGGCGGACACACCCAACCAGTCTTCAAATAAAATACTGTTATTAACGATTAGAGCTGTCGCTCGTCACGCATATATACTATTAAATAAGAAATATTGGCCAACAAACTAACAAGTGTGTGGTATGTGTGTATGTGTGTGTTTTTTTTATTGAGATGTGTTTGTTTATTGAATTATAAAGTTATTTCGATGGTTATAAAATTAAGATAAAATTGATTATCAGTAGATACGATCTTTGCGTGCAGTGTTACGTAATTAAAACTGAGTAAATAGAGAGCGGTTTATATTTACGAAAAGCTCACACATGACGAGAAAAAAAATTGAAAGCTCACTCGTGATGTTTGCTTTAATATCTGATTTAGTCATAACGCAAATTTCTGATTTACGCAACCAAATTCGGCATTCGGTTTCCATAAATGTTTGATTTGATTTAACACTCTTGCGAAATCCAAGCCAATTCGCAACTATTAATTTTTCGCAATAATCTTTTTTTAGGTATTAGAAAAAAAGAGCGTTAAGCTCTTAATTGACGTAAGGGTACATAATTTAGTTATCGACTTAATTAAAATTATACTCTTTTTCCGCAAACCTTTTCGTAAGCTTTTATCACTATTTTCAATTAATAATTTTTTCCGTTCTTAAATTCTCGTTTAAATTTAATTTTGTACGTTTCAATCCCTTTTAAAAACAATTTTAAAAAAATTTCGCTGTTCATACTTACTAAATTAAATTAAAAATCGATTCTTAAAAAAAACATTTACGTAACGAGTATAAGCTTGAATAATTATTTTTATTTTATTTAAGCAAAAAAAATTTATTTAAAAAATAAAAGCGGAAATATATTAATTACACTTTCAAATATATTTAGTTCTCAATCAATAATTAATAGTAAGGCTCAAGTAACGAATTTAAAATCAATTGTACTTTTTATAAAGTTTTCATTAATTTTTTCTAATAAAATTAGTTATTATAAGAGAATATTTTGATTAATGATAGCATTTGCAAATTTTTAATCTTCATATGAATTCTATACACGCAACAATTACATATTATTAAGACGTTTATTACTGTTTAATAATTCTAGTTTTTCCTACTTTTTCTTAATTTAAAATTGTAAAAATGCTAATTCTGTAACTTTATATGCAACACACACATAGACACCGAAAATATTTCGTTTAATTCAAATAAGCTAAGAGACATAAAAAATTTACAGGAAAATTCTTGATGGTATGTCACGAAAATGTTATTACATTTTTTACTAAATATCGTTGAATTTTTAAAGTTAGTTTTTATTAATGCAGCAATTATCAACAATAGCAAAATTTAAGTTGAATGTTGTGAACTTTTGAGCATAATATTGAATTATCGTACAATTTTTTTTAGAAAGATAAATAAAATTTTTACCGCTATTTTCAATAAAAAAATTTATTGCAATATTTTTGTTGTGATTATATTATTTGTTCTAAGTTTTTGAAAGTACATGAACAACATTTTACTATTTAAGCTTAAGCTCAACGAAAACAGCAATCTCTTGAAATCAGTTTTCTAGGATTTATTTCACAGATCAGCTCAAAGATTTGCATTTCTAACTGCAAATATGCCGTAAAATGAATGTTATTTCAACTTATATCTCGAAAAAATGTTAAACAATCTTTAAAAAATGTTTTAGTAGGACTAAAACAAATATACGATACAATTTACTTAAATTACATACCATTAACATATTAATTTCAGAATATTGTGCACATATTACACTGAATACGCAAAAACTGCATATACATGTATCATTGCAAACACAATTTTGATTGAAATTTTATATTTAATGAATTTGTAACCAAATAAGAAATCTTGAATAAAAAAACTATAACTTAGAATGTGGCCACATATATATATATATATATATATTGAGAGGTTTTATCTTATATCACTTAACACCGCATCATATCTATAATTTATTCATTAGTGAAAGTTTTTTCTAACAAAAAAACTGAATAATAAATATACAGAACAAGCATTTTTACTTAAAAACTATTTTATATTGTTATCCCTAAAAACAATACAGAGAATTTCGTTTTCAATGATCGCATCTTAAAACTAAAAAAGTTTTCTCGAGGAATAGTTATTCTCTTCACTTCGGAAGTGAGTGTTTTAGAGATTATCAGAAAAAGTTAATACTAATATTTTACGATTTAAAAGCTCGATCCGATAAATATGAATATATGTAAATTATATGCAAAAAATATGTAAACAGAAAACAAATACTTACTGAGAAACAGTGTTAATACGATAAAACGATATTCAACGCTCCATATCTTCGCAGTGAAACTTCTGTTAATTCATCGCTAATACAGTAATATTGAATGAATTGATTTGCGTTCAACAACAACAACAACAACAACAGTGCAACAAAACTACTATTCATTATTTGAAATTAAAGATTCATCAAAACTAAAACAATAAATATAGCGAATAAACTTTTCTCTCTTGTTTTAGATTTTTATGTTGAATGCAAAACAAAAACTATTAAACTATTAAGCGATAGAATAATTGATGCGAAATATATAATAGATGACTGCATATCACACTCATGACTCTCATAACTCTAGCGTTACGATTCAGACGCATAAAAAGTATGGCAAAGTATGGCACATACAAGTGATACACACTTTCATATATCGGTGAACAACACAGTAATGTGAGAGTGAATGCGTGAGTTTTTCGCTTTAATAGAGTGCGTATGTGTTACGCAATGCAATCGAAACACAGGTTTTTTGTGTGCCGATACTATGACTACATTTTTATCTCATGCGTACTGTTGTTTATCTTTTTTTAATAATGTTTAAGGCTTTAACGGTTCTATTTTAAGATCTGCACCGAACCATAAATAATTGAAAATGAATCGAAACGTTAGTTAAAGCCTCATTATATAACGGAAGAAAAACTCAATAGAGAATTATGAATACGTTATTATGATATGTATGTTTATTTTTTATCTTTAGAGCATAGTTACACAGAGTCTAAACTTCTAGGGGGGGGCCTCTCAAAAATTCTCAAAATTCTTGGTGGGGTCAAATCTCAACGGATTTAAGCGACAATTTTTCATAATCTCGATTTTCTTGGGGGGTCAACCCTAGGAGAGCACCCCCTCTGTGTAAGCCCCTCTGTGTAACTATGCATTAGAGTTAAAATAGATTTTAAACTGCATTAACTGATGTACATATTTTAAATTGTTAAGCTACAGTACCAGTTGTAATCGTTTAGTTAATATTAATTAAATTATTAATTTTATTTATAAATAAAATAAAATACAATAAAAATTTTACAATTTTAAAAGTAATATAATTGACTTATAATTATAATCAAAAATTTATAAGATATAAATAAATATTTCATATTATATAAGCAATTGATCAGTACTTACCGTTTGGTACTCAAAAATTTAAAAAATTAAATACTTATAGAAATGAAATATTTGTTTATCGGTTTTTCAGTTCAAGCAGGCTTTTCAGGTTAAACTGAAATGAATGGAATTAGAAAACTCAAACTAAAACTCTTTCGCATAACTGTTAACAGTTAAGCCGAAAATACGAAACCTATAAACATTTACAAAAGTATAGATACATAAAACGCATCAAAACCGGCACACATTATTTCTCGGATACATTCTACCACTGATAAAATTTATAATAATTTTTAGTTATTTAACAATTTGTATGTACTGGCAAACGTAATATCGACAAAATCCCTTTTGATGAGCAAAACAATGATCGCAGCGAATATGCAAATATTGCAGACTAGAAATATTTAAGAATACGTTACCACACAAGTTATAACGCATACGACTAAATAGCATTTCTTGTGTTTGTCTGTGTGAACGTGATATGTCGTGGTTTACAGATTTTGCGGGAAAAGCGGAAAATTTGCTGAACGCTATGGACAAGACTGCGGCGAACGCACTCAGTGTTAGTGGCAGTGCGAAGAATGGCAAACACAGCGCAACTAAACGGAGTAATGACACACATCTCGATGTTAATTACGGCGAAGAGTTTAGTGAATCGTATGACCAGTTATTCTATTATTATATTAAAAATATTGATCGCAATAAACATATCTGATATATCGTTTTCAATATTGGTTTCGTTTTCAATCAGAATATCGATACAAAGCCTTAAAACGATGTCGAGCTCGAGTTCGAACACTGGTAACGGTCAGAGCTCTAAGACGCACACTCGAGCGTCCAGTTTCGAGTCGATCGGATCCAATAAGTCTTCGAAAGCGTCCACTGATAAGCAATTGGACGACGAAACGCTATTTGAATTTTTAAACACAACTGGTTGTAACCATTTTTTATGTCTTAATAAAGATTTCCAGTATTTATAACATTATTTTTGTTTAATTAGGCGGTGATGTGCCGGAAAAATCAGTGACACCTTTAGTCGCGATAAAAGATTCAGAACCAGTTATTACCGCCGAAGCGAAACACGTGCGACACGAGGACTATGAGGGACAGATGAGGGCGCTATCGATCGAGATTTCGAGCTTAAATCGGCGTAACATCGAGTTAGAAACGGAGTGCAAACGCTTGCAAAAGCGTGTCAGCAATTGGCAGCAACAGTTGGGCAGTTCTGACCAAACCATTAGGGAATTGCAATCTAGAGAATCAGATCTTAAAGTAATGATTGTTTTCATTTTTTGGATATCAATATTTGTTATATTTTTTGTAAACATTTTTAGTAAATTGTTTTTTTTGTATTAATTTTATAATTAAGGCAAGTTTGGACGCAAAAGACTCTCAAATAGGCGTATTGAAAGTGAGATTACAAGAAGTAGATCAACAACTGCAGCATAAACTACTATTGGTGGAGAAACTCGAGCAGTTAAATGAATCGCTGAAAACGGCGTCTGAATCGAGTGTCAGTCACGCGAACGAGAGCTTTGAGGAGTATCGGCAAAAAATACGGCAATTAGAGTCGGATTTATCCCAAGAAAGAGAAGAGCTTAAAAGAATACAAGCAGAATCTATGGCACAAATCGGTCGTTTAGAGGATAATCAAAAATCTCTGGTTAGCATATTTAAAACAATATAATGAATACACAATTTATAACTATTACGGTAATTAGTAAATAATAGTAGAAACTGTTTTATTCGCTCTATAATATCTGTCGTATATATCGCGGGTAAAGCCGTTTAATTCTTAATTTATATCAAAATATACCGTAAAACGGTATTAATTTTCGATTAACCTAATTTAATGATCTAAAATTTGATCGCACATTAATAAAGGTCGACGAGATATCAATACTGCAGCGCAATCTGAGTATAGAAAAATCAACGAATGGCGATCTCGAACAAAGACTTCGAAATACTGTGAAAAATTTGGAAGACCTGAAGCAAGACTACGCCGAATTCAAACTGAAAGCTAATAAAACACTGCAAGACAAGGACGAGTTAATACGCGCAATGCGGACGTCAGACGTGGACGCAGATTCGGACGAAGTGAGGCGTGTGTTGCAGTCTCAGTGCGACGCTATGGTACTCGAGATTCAGGACTTACGCGAAAAGTGTGACGCCTTGAAGCGTGCGCTCGACAAGTGTCAGAACGAAGACATCTTGCAATTGAACGCCCAAATCGCTGCGCTTAACGAACAATTAGAGAACGAACGCAAGTTGAAGTGCGAGCTCGAGATTGAGCTCAAACAGATTAGCGAGGAATCGCGTTATTTTCAGGAAGATTTGGCGCAAACAAAGACTACGCTGACGTCGAGAATCGATGACAGAGATACTGAAATTGATAAATTGCGCAAACAATTGGTGTCGAAACGATCGGCCAATACTGGCCATAATATCGAAGAGCTCGAGACGCGAATTAGAAATTTGACCGACAATTTAATCCAAAAGCAAACTATTGTCGAACAATTGTCTTCAGAGAAGCATTCACTTGCGCTCCAATTGGAGAGAAGTGAAGCACGTCTTCGAGATTCGATTAGTTCGCAAAAATCTGGTGAAGGTATTGACAAATTTCAATATTAATCGTATTATATGTTTTGTATGAAGTTTTGTGTTGTTAACTTAAAATTCTTTTAAAAAATTTCAAATGACATTTTGAAAAATGTTTAATTGAATTAACTATTGTTTGTAGTATCGATCGGAATACATCATTCGCCATCGTTTTCCAATTTAGTGAATCGCATCAAACCATTGGTTGAAGAGTACCCGAACGACGGCGATGTGACGCGACGAGTGAAGCGAGCGTACGGACAAATCGATGCGTTCAGGTTCGCTAATCCAGTGATTTAAGATCATATAAGTATTTATGCTCGCAATATATATATAGCATACGTTTGGGAAACTTTCTTCGCGCGTATCCGTCGGCTCGAGCGGCGGTTTTGGTTTACGTGCTGCTGCTCCACATTTGGGTGCTCTTCGTTCTGCTTTATTACGAACCGGAAATACATGGACCAAACTTTAAAATGCCGGTCGAAATGAGGACAGAGGAGTAGTTGTAAAAGAAGTGTAGTGGTTGTAGTAGTAGTTGTGACACAAATTAACTTATTTTGTTTTTTTGTTTTGTTTTTTGTTTTATATAATTTTTACTATAAAATTTTATTAACTTAATATTATAAATATAATTTATTTTAAAGAATTAGTAAGAATAATAAGGAAATGTTCAGTACATTTAAGATAATAATAGTTGTTGTTTAAAGTGCGTCATTAATTATATATACGAACAGAAATTGCATGTGTAATATAAATACTTATATCAAATCGGAGCGTGTAATCATTTTTTAAATGTAAATTAAAATATTTTGTTACTTGAGGTTATATTTTATAATAAATAACTTTATTTAAAATGTCTAATTAATGATAATTTTTTACATCATTGGGTGTCAGTTCAGTTTTTTACGATTTTAATTATAAGTTAGAATGTTATGAACGCAATCTTTCTTTGCATGAAAAATAAAAGATTTAACTTTAGTGGTGATTTAAATTTGTCTAACGATAAATTTAGCAAACAAAACCTTTTAAAACATCAATTTTGTTAAACTGACAACTACTCTGTAATTAATTGGTTGTGCGCTCACTTTAACTATTAATAGTTGACATCATTTTCGTCGTCAGTGCTAACGTCTAACATTGGCTGTGCATTATTCGCAGATTGTTACGCTTGTATACTCGTTTTAACGCTATAGAATATATGAGTCCGATGTGGTCTAGTGGCTAGGATATCTGGCTTTCACCCAGAAGGCCCGGGTTCGATTCCCGGCATCGGAGTTACTTTTTTATGCCATTATTAGTGAACATTAAATTGATTTGAAACTCAGAGTCTGTATATACAGTATGATCATTAAAAAGCGATCCATGGAACAGCATTAGACCAATAGAAATAGTAAAAAACTTAATATTTTGCATACAGTAAAGTCTAAGAAGTGGTTGCGTTGCAAGAGAACTAACTATTGAATGCTAAGCCTCACTTAAAAAATAGTTGCTAACCAGAGTTGTTTATTATTTTATAGCTAAACTATTGTGTAAAATTACAATATAATGCAAGAACTTTTCACGTGACTTTTATAAACAGTTATACAGTCCAAAATAATATTCTCTTGCTATAAAGTTGTGCTAAAATGTTCTAAAATTTTTTGTATTTTTTTTAACTTTTAAATAATTAATTTTAAAATAATTAAATCAGCATAAGTCGCCTGATGATGGTTAGAAGAGTCTAACCGAAACGTTGCGCATTTATAAAAAATGTGATACTGTCGAGTAAAAATCGAATTATTAAATTTAATTATTATTTTGTTTGAAAGCATTAAATTACATTTTACAGTGAACTTATTTATAGCCAGACACTCCGGCAAACTTTGTTTATTATTATTATTTCTGTTTTTACAATACTGTAACATACAAATTCGAAAAATTATTAGTTGATATAGTATTATTAGTTATTATATATATATTATTTGATCGCACAGATCTGCACATTCTATTATTTGAAGCCATTGATGAAGTTATCTGAAAAGATAACGAAACACTAGTGTCTGGCAGACTTAAAAATTACACTGAAATTGTGTAATTATTGTTGTTTAAATAAAAGTTTTTTAATAATCTGTAACATACAAATAATAAATTGTTTTTAAGTAATTTTTTAATAGTACAGTACATCATAATATGAATTTATACTAGAATGTATGCTAGTATTTAAAAATAATATATAGCGCGTGAATGATTCCAGGAATATGTCCCAAACATGTTAGCGCTATGTTGATCAGTAAATCACAGTCGCATCCTTTCTCGGCGATGCTTTACATTGTTAGGATTTTTGATCAACAAAATATTTTAACAACAATAGTGCCGACATTCACCAGAATCACTAAATTTTCATTGTCTACCCATTATAATGTATAGATTTAAAGCAATAATTAAAGAAATAAATATTACTAAAAATTCAAATGACTCACTCTTGCGCTACAAATTCATTGACAATCAAACTTAAATGCAATCAACAAATATTTCAAGACATTTCATACTTTAATTCTCGCGCATTAATAATCATTTGAAATCAAAACAGTTTCTAATAAAAACTCAAACTATAGTTTGTTAGTATATGATAAACCAAACACTTATCGATTCTAAAATTCGTTGAAATCTATCATCAAATATGACAAATATTTTTCGTAAAAGCTATACTTTAATTTCACTCATTTGTTTTACAATAATAATAATTAATCCAATAAACTTATTGCCCGCAAATACGATGATTTGTCCGAAATTCCGATTAATTCAACAATTAAATCCCGAAGAAATCACAGCATCAAAGGAACTCGCGTTCGCAGTGATCGCTGCCGACAAATATTTCATAATCTCGAATCTCGAGGCCAATTCAGATGCGGACTTCATTAATCCGAGCGGTGATATGCCCGAAATGCTCGACAATCCCAATCAATTGAGCAAATATTTTTATGGCGCAATGCTTCGCGACAATCGTCTCTGCGATCCATCGCAGTATTATCTCTTGGCTTATAAGGTTAAATATTAATTTTTTCGTCTATAAAAACCAAGTAGAATCGACTTTGAAAATTTATTTGAAAAACTATTTCAAAACTATTCGCTAGTAGAGTTAATATCTAGATTTGGTTTAATGATAAAATTTATTGTTATTTAGTACGAAGAACTAGAGAGCGGACACATTAATGACTGGCACACTAAACTAGGTCTTCACCATTGGACTAAAGATACCAAATGGTCGAAACCGGAACGAGTTTTACCTGATTATCTGACAAATGATCCCTATATGAACACTTATAATCCAAAGATTATGTTTTACTGGCACCAAAGAATGACGCTATACGTTATTCAGTTGAGTGTGAAGTATGCGTCGATTAAAGATTTCAGAAAATTATACCACGCCATCGTATTTCCAAGTAATTGTTCGTCTAATTTCTTGTATCTCGAAGATGGACTCAAGAATATTAAGGAAGTGCTGCAGCCGTACGAGGATTATGACACGTGTTTTATATTGAATGACAACAAATTATATTGTATCGGACACACCGGACTCTATTCTTATGACATTGATTTAGACGATACAAAGGTCAGTGGGATTTAATTCAAAATAATCACAGATAGAAGATTTATTTTATGCAGTTTTTAAAATTGAATTTTATTAATTCTTTTTGGTTAATATGGTGTTTTTGTTTAACTTAATAACTAACAATTGATGTTATAGGATGGACAGCTAAGAGTGAAAGGAAAGAGGACTGTGTCTCACATACCAATAATATCAAAAATTGTAAGTAAAATTGAAAATAGTGCCCGATTTAGTAACGATTTAAATGAGATTTTATTTCGAATTTAGTGCAAATGGTGGCAAATCTATGGCAATATCGAAGAATATAAACCCAACACTACCACCACAGAGCAAACTACAACTACAGAGCAAACTGCAAACAATGGTGAATCGAAAGCAGCATTTTGGTTAATTATGATTACAATTGTATTGCTATTGTTGGGAATGTTATTGTTGATTGTATTTTACTGCAAACGAGAAAAACAAACTAAGAGTAAAGACGAGCAACAGTTAGAAACGAGCACTTCTGGCATTTCATTGCGATCTCGAGCAGAAGGTTTCGATACGACGGAACAAAACAATTCAGAACTCGATGACACAACCAGTGGAATATCCACAATAACCACAAGATCTGCGGTCGATAATAAGAAGCAATCAAAATTGGCTAAAAAAGCGAACAAATTGGATGCGAAGTCCACATTAACGGATGTGGTGTCAACGCGATCCACTAAATCGACGAACAAACAAACTAAACCAAGCGATTATAGTGATATTGGAGAAGAGAGCAGTTCGTCGAAAGTGTCGGTCAGAACTACGCATAAATAAAACAAAATGTTTTTTTAAAATTACATATTTATTCGCAATCTTCTAAACATTTTTAATTTATATAAAGATAATAAAAATATTCATCAATTATTTCTTATTTTAATTTTTATTATTAATGTTTTTCTCAGCATTTGGTCCAACAATGAACGCTAATTACTGAAATGAATGTAAAGCGCGTGAATCACTCCTGGAATGTAACCCAACAGTGTTAGTACGACGCAGACCATCAATTCAGTGCCCCAACCCTTCTCCAAGAAAACCCCGAGTGGTGGCAGAATAATAGCCAAAATTAGTTTAGTCACGTCTTGAAACGAGATTGCCATTTGTTTATCTATTAGATAATAAGTTAATTAATAATTTAGTTTACCAAAAAACAATCACAAAAACGCAACAAATAATACAAATGTATAAATACTTTTGGATATTTTCAATACAACTTTAAATCACAAATAAAAGTTTAAATACAACGGTCTGACTCGAAATCCTGTCGAAAAATAAACTGACTTAGACTGTGGTGCTTAACAAACAACATTTAACATTAAGTAGAATTTGATCTCACGGTAACAGTTTGTATATAAATATAACTTTCGAAAACCAATAACTGATGCTTTCGTAAACTAATGCTGACAAAAGCTGAGTTTTTTAAAAATAATTTCAGAGCTGTGAGCTCGATGTTTTTAGAGCCCAATTCGCTTAAACAAAGCTCAAGCTCTGTCATATTAGCGTGAGCTTAATTTTGCTCATGATTATGCTCACAGAAAGTTATGGACTTTAGAGCGAGAGAGTGTAATGCCAATGCTCACTAATTTCACTAATTTTATGATTATGTATTGCTATCATAACAAATAACTAATTACTTGTAATTTGAGAGCTAAACTGTTTCGTTATTTTTCTTATTAAAGATAGCATTTGAGACAACAATGCTAAGCATTAAACTAAAAATATGAAATTGTTTTTTAATTGGATATTATTATGACTGGAATCTGATGAAATAGATTTTTAAGAAATGTCTAAATGATAGTAAAAAATATTATGTAATTGTGAATCACGGCTTTTGTAATGCGACAACGAGTTAAGCACTTTGTCGGCTTTTATGAGGCGCCAGCCGAATGAGTAATACAATTTGTTATACTCATTCGACTGGCGCCTCATAAAAGCCGACAAAAAGATTAACTCGTTGTCGCATTAGAAAAGCTGTGATTGTGATATTATTAAAATAATAATTAAAACTTTTACTAAGAGTTTAAAACTAAGGAGAAATTAATTTTTTAAAAAATAAAGATATTCATGGTTTTGACAAGTTTTTAATGGTAAATGAATTTCAAAGTTTGGATTTAATGGTTTGGTTTGGTTTAAGTTTGTAAATATTTATACAGTTCCGGTCTCGTAATAATTTATCATAAAAATAATAGCGCTTTAAAATTCGTTATATTATACTCGTGTTTATTATTAATAGAAAGTTTCCATTAGTTTTCTAGTACCTTAAACGAGCTTCAATACGATTACTTCTAATTGAAGTTATTTACACTACTTTTTTTAATGCATTGGTTTTAAATTATAGTATTTATTAATAAAATAAACAAAGTTTGTTAACTCCGCTTAGAACCGCATCAGACACATATTTTTCATGCATTGAATTGAAAAAGCAATAGAGTATTCTATTGCGAAACGTCTTTATCATTACAGTACTTGAATTTAATTTAAAGCTTTCACTGCCAAGAAATCTTTTTCCAAGTAATCCAAGTAAGAATATTTTTAATACATAATGTTTGCATTAATTTAGAGTTTTTCAATCACTATCAATTATTATCAATTAAGCGATTGATAATTATTTCTATAAAGCAATGAGAAATAAGATACCGTCGTCCTTCTGGTAGCCGTAAAATATACAAAAATTTTACCGCAAATCTCTGTCCGGATTGCAGTTAATGCAACTAAGCTTATTATTTTTCTACGACGTGTTGCAGAAAAAGGTCTGTATTGTTATTTTTTGTAGTTTGACATGAAAAACTATTTTTATTTTTCTTACATTTATTTCTGTTGATTAGCAACGATATTTTTTCACAAATTCGTGAGTAGACTGCACCCCAAATAAAGTGCCGGATGTTCCGGTCTGGCATAGCTGTGTGGCATAGCAGTGTAGCATAGGAAGCACGTGATG
>JAQIVF010001750.1:0-12913 GCA_034698365.1 Steganacarus magnus | reverse complement strand
ATTATTTTAAATCCTCATTTCATATTAAGAACATATACCTAAGTTTCCGCTTAATTACTTTATTCAGTAAAAAGTCGGATTTCCCGAAAATGTCATGGCTCTGATCATTATATTCAAATGTAATTACAAATAATTGCTTCGACTGTAAATAATAATCAAATAGCGATTAAACTTGAAATCTCAATTATTTTATTATTATCAGCAATTCTAAGAAATTAAATAATAAAAAACACGAATTAATATGATTTTACGTTAACGTATTTTAATGAGTTAGAATGACCTTAAAGTTTACTTAATTCAAGTGCTTTTGACTGCTTCTAAGTTAGTTCTAACAGGGATTTACAATAAATGGATAGCTTTTGGTGGCTCTGTACTGTAGTAAATGTGGTTTAAATATTTGAAGCAAGAAAGAAAAATTTATAAAACAATAAAAAGAAATCAATTAATTTATTTTGTTCTTGTTTTGAAACGAGTCAAACAAAATTAATGAATCTATTGATTTTAACGACACGCAATTTAATTTATTGCTAATTACACTTTTTAAAATTAATCTCGCAAATTATTTCGCAACTAAGATATACCTATACTTTTTTTTCAAGTATCCAATGACAAGCATAAACCGTATGTTGCAATGTCTCGGATTTTTAATTAGATTTTTGGATAATTTCTGATCTCAAATATCATTAAATAATAATAATAATAATCATTGTGAATCTATTTTCTCGTTCTTTTTGCAGAACTACTGCAGTTAATGTGTATCAAACAATTGTTATTGACTTTTTCGCTTAGACTTAATTTTTTACGATATGGTAATTTCTGTCTATCATACAAAGATCTTTCGCAAAAGATGTTTAGTTCCAAAACTTTAGTACTCTTTCTAGAAGAAAAGAATTTAAGGATTTGACATGTGCTTCCGTCAGTCTGTCTGCCTATTGTCAAAACTTTTTATTTTAAGAAAAATGAATTTGAAACATCAATACTTTCATATAATAAATTTTTATCGTTACCCATAGCATAAGATATTTTGCTAGATTGTAGTCAACGTTTGCAGAGTGTAACTAAAATGTGACTTTATATTAAACTCATTAATAAAGCCCGGAAAATATTTTATTATCTTAAGCCAAAATATTTTATTTTATGTTGACTAAAAACTGACAAAATATTGATTTATACATTTTTTTTATCTTTTCACTCATTTCTGGTATAAACGACGATATTCATAAAAATAATTTCAAAGATAACGAAAATTCATTGAGTTTTGTCGATAATTCTTATTGTTAATCAAAATGTAAAGGGGTCTTAAAAACACTGAGTATGTGTTAATACGCTTTTTTATTGGTATTACTTATAAATATTGCCTAAAAAAACCGTATTAACATGTACTCATTGCTTAAAAACTAAACGAATTTCAACGACAATTTAAAAAATATTGATTTATATTGATTTTTAAAATCAGCAAAATGACTTATTTTTTCAATGATATAAACATATAAAATTTCTTGTTATCATTATAATAAACCGCTAAAATTATTTTTTTTATGTAAAATTCCGGGCTTTATCACATTAATAATGTTTGGTCTTGTTTCATGGTAATTATTAGTATTGAGATGCTACAAAAAACTAGTGAAACCCCACATTTCAAATGTACTTTTAGTTCTCTACACGTTTAGGATGTTCTATTGCTAAACACCTGATTGTTGATATGGAAAATTAAGAAACGTTATTCACAACACTAAAACACAGAAAAATATTAGCCAATTTTTAATAAATATATTTTTGTCTTTCTAGGTAGAAACTCAGATGTTGTTAAATTTCGTTTGCGTCAAACTGCTACCCCTTTTCCCCTTTTTTTTTTTGCTCACTTGGTATGATTTCATTAATAAATATATATTTGATTTCTACATTTATCGGTTTCCCTTAGTTTAATATAAGGTATCATTAAGTGCTGTCAGTCATCAAAAGTGTGCATTACTACTAAAACTTTAGAATAAATTTAACTGTAGTGAACATTAAAGTGAAAAATGTTGGGAAGCAGTCTGGCTGTTGATGGACAAGGTATGAATGGTTTTTACAAACATAAAGAATAACCCAATTTAATCGACGTTATCTGCGTTTATATCCATTAAGTGATTTTATAAAAAATTAAATTTCCCAAAACCAATATGAAATAAAACAAAAAAATAATTTCAAGTAAATAATTATAAAATTCCATGATTAAAATAATTATAAAAAAATAATTATAAAAAAATATTAAGTTATGTTTTAATAAATTCGAAAACTATGACAAAAGTGAAATTTTAAATTTAGGTAAAGACTTGATAATAAAAAAGGTGTCAAGTTAATAAAAAATTTAAAACTAACACAATTTATAAATTTGATCACAAATTCCATTTTTTTAAAGAATTGACTTAAAATTAATTCTTTTAAATTAATTTTTGTTAAATAATGCTTAATTATGCAAAAAACTATCATTTTTTCAATAGAAATTCTTGAACTAAACGATTAAATTCTGGTGTCTTCTCCTGATGAACGTTATGCGGTACTTTCGGGAATATAATGAGCCGTGAGTTCTTAATTTTCTTTTTGAGTAATAGCGCGTGCGGTTCAACTGGAGCTATAATGTCATTCTCGCCGTGCTATTAATAGTAATAGTAATAATAATAATTACGGTAATGTTTAGTAAAAAAAAAACAAAATTATGATATTATGATGTGCCGCAAAACATACTAATATAAAAGTTGGACACTTGATATTAGGCAAACAACCGGATAAATAGTCGTCTAATTTATTATTTTCGTCCACCCATTTGCCCCAAATATCTTGCAAGTCTTTGCCATAAATGGCTTCATACATGGCGAGTCTCTCTCTGGTCCATCCCGACACATCCCTACATAATTCTAGCGTCTTCTTTATTTTGTCGTCATTGAACGTGGCTGCGCCCCAAACTACTAATTTGATGACAACGTCTGGATGATTGCCTGCTAATGCTAGTGATGTTCGTCCGCCGTCACTAAATCCCATTAAATAAAAGCGTTCATATCCTAATTGTTGCATTAGTTTTACTGCTAGCGACGCATCCCTATTATAACAGTCGTTATAATCACGTTCCGGAGGACGGCTTTTTCCAAACCCTGGCGCATCCCATAAAACCAGTGTAAACTTTTTCAAATCAAAACCCTTTATTTGTTTATCAAATTCTACTTCGAGTGAACCTAAAATATTGAAAAATCTTTATTAATTGATAATTATGAGGAATATTTCAATATTTTTTTAAATTATATAAGGAATTAATTGATGGTTACATAATAATAATAATACTATCTTTTCATGTCATACGACGTAAAACGCTTTTTAAACTTCATTCAATCTAAGATCTAAATTAGATTAAATAATAGTGCCATAATCGTATGATGCATTTTTACCTTAACTTCAGTGAAAACAAGACTTTAGGTGAGAAAACATTTTCTCTGAGTTCGCATTAGTGTTTGTGTCAAGTTTAACGGCACAAAAGTTCTTTTGCTTTATTTATGATATTGTTTGAGGTCAAACATGAATTGCTATAATTTAGGACATATGCAAATTTTTTAATACAGGGTAACTTTTTCTTTAAAAAAAATCTTTTTAGGTTTTAAATGTTTTTTTTCTCAAAAAATATAAGTTATTTTCATTCACGACATATTACACGTGACACTTAGATAAAACAAAAACTAAAATTTATATTAATTACAGTATCTTAAATTGATATAAGAATTAAAATTAGATTACTTTAGTAGATTAAAATTGTAATGAAAAAAAATGAGTGAACGCACTAAAACTTAAATAATCTTAAGTTTTCTTTTTTATTTACTTATTTATAATAAAAAATATTTTTATGTCAAGGAGAATAGTATTATCATAATATCATAATACTGTAATTTGTTTAGCAGTAAATTAATGGTCAGAATGTTTACAAGTACGTGTTATTAACTTTATTTGTTAAAGATATTGTAAACAACAAACTATTATAGAAAAAGCGAATCCTTTAGATCTGAAAACTCTTATTTACAATGCCTGTATTTTTGAGTACTATCTCCGATACATATTTTCCAGGAATTTTAATCGAAGTGTCAATGCCAAGTGATTTCTAAGAAAATAGATGGCAAAAATATCGGAGCGATACAAAAAAGTCTGCGTGCACTTCCATTACAGCTATATTTTTCTTTACACACTTTATTTGATAAATGCGAGTCCAAAATTGCTTAACATAGATTTTCTTTTTCATTTTGCAAGATAATTTCAGAGTTATTTTACGAAATAAAAAAGAGAGGAGGTTAATAAATACTTAGTGACATTTCTTAGATCTGTAACCCTAAAACAAAAGTGCGCCAACACTAATGAAATAACAAAACAGACAGATAAAATAATTTGACATTCCTTACGCCTTGAATATAAATTAGAATAATCTAATTTAATCGTGATTGAAGTCTACTATCTTACTAAGTCACCATAAATTTAGGTTTAAACATTAAATAAAATAAGTTTATTATTCAGGAAACAATGTTTTTGTGAAATATTCATAAACAGTTCTTTCGATATGTTTAAACAAATTTATGGAAATTTATTTTAATGAAGTTATTATTCCTTAAGAATTAAATAATTAAATTTTAAAATAGAAATGAATGAACTCACGGTAATTGTTTATAAAAATTCTAAGCAAATTAAAATAAATTAAAAATAAACAATTAATTAATAGTAGAAAAATCTAGAAGTAAAAAACATGTTTAATTAAAACTATTTAAAAAAATTAATTTCTGAATTTGGCATATGGTTAATACGTGGCGTGGTTTTAAGTTATAATTTTTTTAAAAAAAAAACATTGTTTAAATAGAAACTGAAAACTGTTATGTAAATTTTAAAATGAAATAATAATTTAAAATAATAAATACAAACCTAAAGCTCCAGGCATTAGAAGAACAGTGCATTCGCCGGTACCAAGTCTTTTATAATAAATACTAAACCCATCGATATCTAATTTTCCACTTTCCTCCGACATTTTAATAACTAAAAGCAATAAATAACGCGTTAAATTTTTTATATTATAGGCTTAAATTGTTTACTAAAGTTGAAATAATAAAAAAACAGTTAATCTAATTTTTTTAAATAAAAGATATTGTTGTTGCTAAAAGTTGTTGATAAGCAAATTTCGACATATTGTCTATTAGGTCATTTAAGCAATGAGATGCCACTCATTGGCTTGGCGTTTATTTTTCGACAAATTTTCCTCATACAGAAAAATTTCACCTGAAAAAATAATAAAAATCGCCTCAAGCGTTAAAACAGCGTAAGCGTATTAAAAGTACTTTACGACTGGTTTTTGCTTTCCAAACGTTTGATGTTACAGAACAATATTAGGGCACATAATTATATTCATACTTGAGGGTATATCGATTGAAGTTATCAATTTTATTTGCAATGAGTTGCAAAATGTTTGTCATTCAAGAAAAAGACACACTGTTTTTATAAATTTTACTTTTTAGTAGACATTTATTGTATTAATCAAAAAATATGAAAAATTGACCCTTACGTTCCAATTTACAACGAAAATCGTACCGCATTTCTATTAAGTTATTCGATCACAATAATTAACATATTCAAGGATTTATGTATAATAAAGCTAAACGACTTTAACAGCTTAGGAATACGCTATTAACATATTATTTAATTATATTTCAGTTTTGGGACATAAAACATATATAGGTAAGGAAAGTCATTAAGCGAGTGATCCAAACGAATATATTATATATATATATTTTTAAATACATAAACATTTCTTAAAAAGTGATTAATTTAAGTTATAATTGATCAGAAAGCGAAAAGTAGAAAGTGTGGCAAGGATTGTATGTGATTATATGTGGTTAATGTGTATTTCATTGTATTGAAAAAGCTTATTGTATTTTACAACATCGATAATAATTATTAAAAGAGAAATAATTATTTTAATTTGATGCAAATTATACTGCTAATTATGTAATCTCACTGTTTGTGACTTAAAAATAATAATAATTATAATAAAAATAAAATAATAATATAATAATAAAGGATTTTCTAATTTTTGTTCACTATATTTCTCTCTATTGCTTGTCTAATCTTATGTTAATAGTTGAGTCCTGCATTTAATTAAACGCATAGATATGTCGTGTGGCGAACAACTCGTCAAGAATGGATACGTCAGCCATTGAGGAGATGTCCCCGAGTTCGCACTCGTCTCTGGCAACTTTGGCCAAAATTCGTCGCATTATTTTGCCTGATCTAGTTTTCGGCAGACCACTCACTGGATGAATAACCTCTGGTGCTGCGAGTGCTCCGATTTTATCGCGAGCTAAAAATCAGCAAACAAAAAGTTTATCTTACTTTTAATTTTTTTTCAAAAAATGTGGTCTTCATTGATGAAGCGATTAAAACAAATAGAGTTTACCTCTAAATTTCAAGTCTCGTTCCAATTCTCTGCTGAACTCGTAACCATTTTTAAGAACAATATAGCAGTACAGACATTCACCCTTAATAGGATGAGGTGCGGACACCGCTGCCGCCTCTGCTATCGCTTTATGCCCGACGATCGCTGATTCTACTTCTGCTGTCGATAGCAAATGTCCGGAAACATTAAGCATGTCATCAGTTCTACCAGTAATCCAGTAGTAACCATCTTTATCTCTTCGCACACCTGTCACAAAACAAAAACATTGTTTACTTAAAAAAATGAAAATGTTTTTGTTAGTTTCATCGCATACCATCTCCAGTGCAGAAGTAACCCCTAAATTTGTGAAAATAGGTCATCTCATATCGTTCATGATTGCCATCAACAGTGCGCGCAATCGAAGGCCACGGCCTCTTAAACACCAAATGGCCGACTGCTGGACCTTCGATTTCTTTTCCTTCATTATTAAGAACGGCGGGAACGACACCAAAGAATGGAAGAGTTGCAGAACCGGGTTTCATGGGTGTACAGCCGGGGAGAGGTGTTATCATAGGTGCTGCCTATTTTTTTTATGTGTCATAAGTGTAATAATGTTATTAATATGAGTGTGAATAATGCGTTTTTATTACTAAAGTTGTTGGGAAAAAGAAAAATTCTCACCGTTTCAGTTTGCCAGAAGGTATCAACAATGGGGCATTTCCCACTTCCAACCACATTCATATACCAAAACCAAGCCTCAGGGTTAATCGGTTCACCAGCTGTACCCAAAAGTTGCAGTGAAGACCTCTTGTAAGCCTTTACATACTCGTCACCATATTTCATCAAAGATCTTATGGCAGTTGGCGCCGTATAAAATATATTGACATTGAGGTGATCCACTATCTCCCAGAGTCGACCCGGATGTGGGTAGAATGGAGTGCCTTCGAACAACACTATTGTTGTGGCGTTCGCTAGCGAACCATAGACATTCACTGTGTGTCCAGTAATCCATCCCAAGTCAGCGGTGCAAAAAAATACATCGCCGACGTTGTAGTTAAACACATATTTGAAAGTAGTGGCAGCATATATCATGTAACCACCGATCGTATGCAACACTCCTTTTGGTTTGCCTGTACTACCACTGAAGCAGATCAAAACAAACTTTTATTATAGGAAACTTTCATTATATTTTTGTATCTACTATTAACATTAGTCATGCGAGTTTTGTTAACAAAAACAAAAAATTATAAATTAACATATAAATTATACATTTTATTGCGAAACATTTTGCCGCTCTATACTTCCTATTAATCTCCGCAATATTTGTCTTAAACTATCATGTTTATTGAAATTTAGTACTTGAGTTGCATAGTAAATTCACTATTAAAATTAAATGTGTTTTCAATAATATTTTCATAATTTAATAAATTAAAATATCATTAATCACATGAAATAAATAAAATAAATGAATGGTTTTGATTTTTATCACAACTATCGATAATATAAATAATATAAATAAAAAATTGTCTGCTCTATTGATAAAATAGTGATTAAATAAATGCGTTATTACCTCGTGTATAGGATAAAGAGAGGATCTTCAGCGTCGAGCCAAACAGGATCACACTTATCACTAGCATTCCTCATAACGTGATCCCACCAAACATCTATTTCTGGATTCCATTTAATAACGGGATTGTTATTAACATCAGATTCATTAATTCCGAGATTTAAATGGCGCATTACTATGCACGCAATTATCTCGTGACCCCTAAATTATTCAATTTAAAAGGCATAGTATAAACTAAAAATGTTAATTTAGGTGTTAATTGCGTACTTCTGTTTGCAATTGACTAACGCAGCATCAGAGATATCCTTTAGGGGTATAAATTTGGTTCCACGATATGCTCCATCAGACGTTACTAGTAGTGAACAGTTGGCGTCGAGGATACGGTCCGAGAGAGCTTCTGATGAGAACCCAGCAAACTGTAAAAATGATGTCAGCGCTTAAATAAAATTGTATGTACATATTTATGCAAATTATCACTAAATAAAAAAAATAGGGTGAACTCACCACAACAGAGTGAATGGCTCCGATTCGGGCGCACGCGAGCATTGCTGTCACCAATTCAATTGTCACTGGCATGTAAATCGCCACCCGATCACCCTTTTTGATACCTTTGCTCTTCAGTACATTCGAAAATTTACAGACTTCTTTCCTTAAGTTATTGTATGTTATCTGTCTGGTCATGTTTGGCTCATTTCCTTCCCTGTTATCATTTCATAGTTATGGTATCATTTATTTAGTTTTCTTTTATAAAATAATAAAATAATATCTATGATTTAAAACCGTTAAATTGCTATTATTATATAAATAAACATTATTATATGAGATGTATGAGCACATTATTACTAACGCTAAATACAAAGCATTTACTATATAAATATGTTTAAAAAAAATCAAAATAAATATTTATTTACCAGTAATAAGCGATGTTTTCGCCCAAACCTTCGTCGATGATGCGATCCAACACATTATAACAAATGTTAGTAACTGCACCTTCCATCCATTTCACAGAAATAGGACCATTAGAGTAGTCAAAATTATATTTAAGAAATTCATTTTTGGGACCACATTTCCAGTAAAATTGGTTAATAATGTCTGACCAAAAGCCTTCTGGGTCTTCGATGGATCTCTTATACAAACGTCGGTACTCGTCGATAGAGGAGATGTGTGCATCCCTTTTAAATTCTTCGTTTGGATATATAATAAGCTCCTCTTCAGAATCAGAGATAGCCATGCTAACCGATTAATGCGCACTGCCTAATATCGAGTCATAACATACTGTTAGAACAAGTTCATAAAAATTATAATACTTCCTCGCAAAAAGCCGTTCTCAAGTTACGCAAGAAAGAGCTTTAGCTTCAGCGCACAAGTTTTTATTCGTGATCAAGCGTTACCTGTTCCAATGCTTCTTCAATGATGGGGCTGTCCTTGGATCTCATGTCTTGTCATGTGGTCCTCCCATTATGTATATTATCAAATATGTATACTTCACCTGGATTTACCACATGGAAACTTGTAAAGTCTTATAATACAATATCATATTTTTATTACATCTTACGTTTATGATCAATTAATTCTAGTGTTGTGTTATTGAATTAAATAACACAAGTGCTACAACTTTTACGCTTCTTATCAAATAGATTAACAGATTATCAGTAGATTATTTTTTTAATATATTTTACATATTTATTTAATAGAAAATTAATTAAAATGTTTTATTTATTTAACGCGTCAATTGGTTTATGCTATTAAATATGGCATTATTTAATGGCAATACAATAGGTATCGTTTCGTCACAATATTCCCCTAAAGTAACAAACGTAATAGTTTTTCAAAGTTTTCTCCAATTAAATATTCTACTTGTTTTTATTTATTATTACATAATATTAATATGTCGTCAATAGAACTAACTTCTCATCATTTTAGCAACAATCTATTGTTTTAAAGCACAGTTTTTCTGTAGATAAAATTTTTAATTAAATACCCTTCAATTTAGTATAATAATGTTTTGCAAAAACAACCTCTTGTGTAGTTTACAATTCTAGTTATTTTCCAGGTAAAACACAATAACATAATTACATAGAAAAACATATTTAATTCTTACTGAATCGCTAACATTCAGCTGGTAATCATTAACATTGGCACCAACCAGAGTTAAACTTTTGCAGAAAAATACTAAGCAAACGCTAGTTTGATCAAAATAATCTTATTTTTAAAGAAATTTGAAGAATTCGATGAATGATTCATCGATCTTTCACTACACCCTGAAAAAATTGAGTCTAAAACGCAACCTTGAAAATTGTATTTATCTAAACTAAACGTAATTTATATTGATTTTCAATTTCTGGTGTCTAAAGGTGTTGAAAATTTTAAATATTTGAAATGATATTTTAAAAATTAGAAAAAAATCCCAGCTTGAAAAGAAAAATTTTATATCACTAAATGTCAAACTTTATTAAATGATTAAATTTATAAAGGTTATCTCTGCATTGTTATGCTGTAGTAAATAAAATTATTTTAACAATATTGATTAAAATGGGATTTTTTCCGATACTGAAGACAACAAAAGTTATCTAAGTCTGGGTTACGAAACAATATAAAAAAGCGCAAAAAAATGTTTATATCAACTCATTCTCAAGAACACATAATACTTTCGTCAAAACGCTCGAAATTAATTTTAGCCCCCTATCCAGCATAAAATACAAACTTATGGATTTTAAGGTATCTATCGGTTTGCTTGAAAAGGGGTTAAACAACATCGGAGTAAACCTTTGAATTTAAATGAAAAATATTTGTGATGTCACTGTAAGCGTACTTTGACGTAACCCATGAGATTAAGTTTAACACAGAACGTGAAACAATAAGTGATCGCAAAGAGAGACTAGAAAGTGGTATCTGCTAATAAATCTAAGAAAGTTCCGCTCGTGTTTTCGTTTAAACTAAGAATCTTCCAAAAAAAACTTAGTCTGTCTGGAAACAAGAAAACTTGTCAATTTAAAACTTATATTAATGTTGATATCAATTCTGATTGCATACAGTCAAACATAATAATTCAATTTAGAATTAAAGATAATTAAAGAAATCGTCATTATTTTTAAATTAATAACCGATTCCGGGGAACATTTAATAAACTTAGGGATTTCTTCAAAATTAAAAAATTAAAGCGAAATTGGGAAAGTAAAATAACAGCTAAATTTCTTACTTAATTATATCTAGTATTAACCCAGAGTACACGGTTTAAATTAAACCAATTTCGGGATTTTCGTTGTTCTCCCTAATTCAAGATAAACACATGTTTAATAAGTGCTGCAAAAAATAGAACATTTTTAAAATAGTGCTCTAAAAAACTAAAAAACGGTTTCTCCATTAGAATCAGCGATGCGATTATAAAAAACACACAAAATAGGTAATGATTGTTAGGAAAATTTTCAAACCTTATTTTTAATTCCTGTAATTAGTATTTTTAATTTTTTTCCTCTTATTTTTTTAATAATATTCTATGATTTCATGTGATTTCTCAAAACTAAATTGTTTTTTTTAATTTTCCGAACAACCAAAACTACTCATTGTATTAAAAAGCGCTCAATTAAGTCATCGACAACATTGACAATTTACATACTGTTTGGAAAAATGTCTAAAACATAATACTAAAAAATACATTTAAATATTGCAACAAACCGTCGATTTAAGTAACCCTCGAGCGATTAGCAATAACCCTAAAGCGCGAGCCTCACATCATTTTTGTTTTCTCTAGCGTAACACAAGCTATCGAACTTAGCGCTAATTGCTTTGAGGTTAAGTGTGAGTATGTGTATATGTAATTTATGATAATTCACAATTTTTTGTTTTATTTTTAGCTGCTAAACATAGTAATTATTGTGAATATACTAAATTATGAGATTAACTTCTCTGTTGATTTTTCGTTGATGAGTTGATTATCTATTTAAGTTTAAAAGACAAATAAATTAAATTTAAAAAAATTAAAGTTATAACGTAATTTTATCGCTAGCAAATAAATTTTTCATTTAAATTCAGGTCTACTACACCTGTTTAAATAAAAACTAAATCATCAGTATAACACTTTTTACAGTTTTTACACGTATTTCAAGCTATTAACATATTGCTAAGAAAGTTTCTATGAATCACGTTCTGTAATCTATTTAACTTATCCTCATTGTAATTGGAAGTGATAGATACGCTGTGATACACTTGCCCTCTACGTTGCAATCATTAAACTAATATACTTTTTCGCTTTACTTACGATAAGCATATATTATCTCTCTTTTTTGTTTGAATGTTATGATAGCGTTCCGAGAACTCTTTCGAAAGTATGACTCAATACTTTCGTTACTAATTGTAAATCATTTTCTTGAAAAAATTTCTTGTTAAACTGAAAGTAGAGAATTCTCAAAACTTGAAAACTTTTCCATACGAAGTTTCCAATAAATAGTATTTACAGTATAGTGATAGACTGTAAGAGTTGAGACGAATTAATTTAATTTATTCTCACAATATTTTATTTTAATTTTCATTGTTGAGCATATTTAAAAAAATCCGGTAAATTCTCTTAGACTTCCCCTTTATTTGGTACGCTTTCTGTCCCCTTTCTCTCAGTCGTTTGCTATCTTTAAATAAGTTAATTGATTTATATTTATGTCTTTAAATACAATCAAAAACACGATTATCTTCTCTAAATATTTTGTATATGTAACTTAGTCTAATTTCTTCCAACTATTCCATAAATAAATATATTACAATAATTTAAGATTTTTTTAGCTCACTTTTTTAAAAAAGTAGAGCTTATGGATTTGACACTGTCCGTCTGTCCGTCTGTCTGTTTGTCTGTGTGTCCGCAGCAATCTTAACTCCAATAAGTCTACAATTTACAAGCTATATCTTAATACTTTAAACTTATG
>JAQIVF010001749.1:0-12914 GCA_034698365.1 Steganacarus magnus | reverse complement strand
TCACATGACACACACAAAACACAAAATAATTATTAAAAAGGTTTTTGAGAACATATTTGTCATTTTTGACTGTTTTATAATAATGGCTTGTTTTCTAATATAATTATAGAAAATAAAACCAATTAAACTCAATCAAATCAAAACGAAAATAATATTTAACTTGAAATTATTTATAATAAATTAAATATCTTAATGACAAACAAAAATATCATTTAATAAAACAAAAAAAACAGTAAACATTGATAAGAGTTCATATTATCATATTAGTAGTTAAAAAAGCGATTTAAGTTGATTTGCTTCATTTTATGGAATCTATCATTTTTTGAAGCAAATCTATTGTAATATAAATACCCAAATTTACAAATTTATTCTATATTTAGAATCGTTTTTTTTATAAATAGATCGTATTTTTATTATAACACTTTGTCATGTGATAAAATATTTTATTTGTATTTTTTTCATTTCGTCATATTTTAAATATTATTTAATAAAATTTATTCAGATTATAAATTGAAAAACTGCTTAAACAATAGTGTGTTATAAGAAAGAAAAATTATTAAAGTGCATAAACTTGTTTTAGTTGAAAATACTTTATTATTGTTTCCATCTGAAGTTAAAAACTTAGCCAACTTTTTATTATATTCATTATCATCAAAAAGAAAGTTTGAATTAAAGTCTTACCACAGAAATATTACAATGGAACAAACGGAAAATGGATCAACTAAAATAACAGGTAAAATTGGTGGTAATGAGCATTCAATATTGATGACGTCAAATCAATGCAAATTTTTTTGAGAAAATTTGAAAAACGCCTCTCAGATCCAGAGGAATAATATTCCTCATGATGTTAAATTTAAAAAGTCGTACGAATGTGTTTTGTTTAATAAAAATTTTTTTATTTAATAAAATTTAAAGTCAACATTTTATTTATTAATTATATTGAATAAAAAAAATTAATTAAACAAATTTATAAATAACATATGAACTATTTTTTCATTATTTGATGTGTTAGTTGTGAAAATAGAAAGAAAGTCTTTAAATGTTAGTCCTTTTGATCTGTATGCGAAAAATAGTGAACAAAACTTCCCACAACATTACTTGTGATACTTTGCAACTTCTTTTTGTTGTAAGTCCAAATACCATTTTTATTGAAAAAGTCGTAACATTCTTTGTTTATAGGTTTTAAACCAAAACTATCAAAGTATTCGATTTTTCCAAATGAGGGTAAATAAATTGCAAACCAATACATGCTCATCAGTATTAACAATGAATGAACAAGGTCTTGATATTTTTTCAATTGGAAGTTTGTCAATAGGTATTACTCAGCAAAATTCTTTCCGAGTAAATTTAAATTTTTTCAAAACATGATTAAGTGTATGTATGTATTATTTGTGAGAGAAGGGGGAAAAACATAAACAACAGTTTTCTTTAGAAATCATATAATAAATAAAATACATATTAGAGCTCCGGTAAAGTTTTTAACGGGTTATCTAGTAATACTAAAGTGAAGCGTGATGACGCCTTTTATTATTATGCATTATATGCATTTAAGCATGAATAAAATTTATTGCTTAAAATTTTAAACTAAAACTAGTAAATTACCTATGAATATATAGCGAAATATCAAATTAATTGCGAGCAATAAAGACTTCTTTTATAGCGAAAAATATTTTCTAGACTTGTTATATATTAAAATTATAACACAATTAGATATGAACAAAATCCTTATTGATTGAAACACATTCTTTGCAACAAAAACTAATAAAACTTTTGTTATTCGAGTTATCGACAACTTTGACTCACTATTGGTGAGTTTATATCAATACTAACTTATAAACTTTTGATAAAGCAAAATAGCGATTAACAATAATATACCATTTACAATACACGTGTTTCAGTTTATTATATTGTCTTAAATGTTAGATATTGTAAAAAATTCGAGCACTACTGTTCTGTTATAATATATAGCTTTTGTTATGACGACATGAGATAATGATAGATGACACAATAAAAAACAAATATATATCTGTTGTTAGTCAGTGAGTCAATTCTTCATTGCCCTTATTTCAAAAATCGCTGCAGTCAGTAACATAGCATAGGAGTATATACGGAAAAAATTTAAAAAATAAAACTAATACACTCTAAAAAATTTATGTTTTGTGTTAAGAACTTTGATCATCTTTAAGATTAAATTACTTATTATTTTTTTATTTTAGATATGATTTCTTTATATTTATAACTATTGGCTGTTTAACAAGTAAATTTTAATAATTGTAATGTGATGCAAGATGACCTTTGTTCTAATCACAAATCAGTCATAAATTTTTTAGCTCACTTTCTTAAGAAAGAAGAGCTTATGGATTTGACACTGTCCGTCTGTCCGTCTATCTGTGTGTCCGCAGCCCTCTTAAGTCTAATAAGTTTGACACTTACAAGCTATATCTTAATACTTTGAACATATGAGACATAATCTGATTAGTTATAACGTTATAAAATTACTGAGTGACAATGCGCTAAAGTAACAATTATTAAAACACTTTTAACATAATTCTAACAATACTTGTGAAAGTGAGCTCTCTATGAATTGTATAGTGTATTAGTTTGTTTTTTTTTTTCATTTTTTCCGTGTATACTTATATGCTATGGTCAGTAATAGTCAAATATTAAAAAAATCTTTTTGTCTGACCCTAACAATACAACATTATCTTATAAAATTTTATTATTTTAAGTGTAAGTACGTTTGTTTGTTATTTTATAAGTAATCGCAGAATCATATTAAGTAAATAAATTGATTCTTAAATTTATTACTGCAGATATTGTACCAAACAATAGATTGGACAAAAATATTCAGTTAAAATTAAAATTAGAATCGTTGTCAGTTTAAAAATATATAAGCTAAATAATTTTTGTGAAGAATATTGTTTCGATCCATTCTGTTATAACATTAAATACTAAACAAAGCTCATTTCAAAACCAATTAAGCGAAAAAAACGATTATATTATTCATAAAGAATTATTTCCACAATTATCGTACGTAATTATATATACAGAATCAGTTAAAACATCATTATTGGATTTTCTCGGAAATTTTGGAGGAATCACTGGTTTATAGTTTGAATTATCGTTTACGGATTTATTTGCAATTGTGTTGATATCAGTATATAAATCAATCAAATTTCAATTTTGTTTAATCACTAATAAACTCTTAACTCTAATAAAATCTAACATGAAATGGAAGAATTGTCTGCAGAGATGAAATTTCCAGAAGATATAGATGATAATTATAAGTGTTCTAACGATACAGTTATATATGTTATTAACGAGAATACAGGCGATGATTCATTTGTTAAACAGTTAGAAGATATTGAAGAGACCGAACAATATTTCCAACAACAATTAGGCAAAACGGAGTGCACATCGTTTGCAAGACTAGTGTTATCAATGTTAGTGCTTTCATCGTCAGACAATAACACTATGGAAACGTGTGTTATCAAGAAGTTTAGAGAGAAAGTGGAATTTCAAACGTCCCCAAAAACTTCAAACGTCTCTTTTGTTTCGAAATTTTGTCTTGATTTATACTTATGATAATATCCTCTATAAGTGTTATGTGCCAGTGTTAGTTTATTTCACACAAATTTTTCAATTTATTTTTTAAATGAAATTTCATTTTATTAAGCATTTATTGCAACATTTAATATATTATACTAGAATATTCAGTACAAGTATTATTATTTAAAAAACAAATTTGTTCATTTATAAAACAGTCATACAGTCTGGGAGAGTATCAATGTGTGTCACATACGAATGATGTTTGAATTCTCAGTCAAAATAATAATTTCATTTAATTAATATTGATTTATAAAATTCACAAATGTATGGATCAATACTTTTTTTTGGTTCAACTATTTATTTCATTTATTTTTTCATATATCCTTAATTGAAATACCACAGCATAAACCAGATTTTCCTAAAAAAAATTTTAAAAAATGTTCGAATAAGATATTTTTAATAAAAATTAATAACTATAAAAATAAATATTAACGAAAAAGTGTTTAGCATTATTTTGAATTCATATTTACATAAACATTATTTTGCTCAGAATAATATAATCGATTGTTTGGTGTGTGACACACTTCACCGCTGTTTTGTTTTGCAATTAAATGAATCATTTAAATTTAATATTATACTGGTATAATGATTCTGATATTCTAGTATAATATGTATATTAAATCTTGAATAAATCAAGTCAAATAAATTTAAATAATTTGTTAGGAATACTGGAAGAATGCAAATAAATTAAATTATAGATTTTATTGTTGGCTAATATTTTTTTATCCTTTTGTAAAGAATAATTTTATTCCGATTTATCTAAGTTTTACAATTCAATTATCGAACAAAGTTTTCATTTTCTCTTTTAACAAGTGATTTCTAATCATGTATTTGCCTCAATGTCTGACTGGAGTTAACTATTAGACTTGTAATCGAATTTTCGCGACGTCGTTTGATATATTCAAACGTTTATTTTGCTGTCATCCCAAAGTTCTCTATTAAAGTTCATAATCTCTAACCGCTTGTTTGTAGTTTTTTGGCTATTAATCATTTCTTTTAGTTCAAAAGTACGATTTTCTGCATTCCTATTATGTTATTTAAAAATCGTTAAATCCTAGCAAATTATTTATATTTATATTAAATGAAATTATTTAATTCAATTATTCAAAATAAAATATAATAAAACATTAAAAAAATAAAACTTATAATTTATTTATAAAACAGTACGGGGTTATGTCGGTGTTTGTCATTCTCTTTCTGTTTATATAAGAACCTAATTGAAAATACACTATATATTAAAAGTTTAACTATAATTTATTTAAACGTTTTTTTTTGGATTAAATATTTATTTAATTTATAATAGAATTCTTTATTTGAAAGTAATTTATAATAAATTTTTTAATAATACAGTTTTTTAAAATTTAGCACTTATATCATTTAATTTTTTTTAAAATAGTTGCAAAAATTAGTTGAAATGAAATTATTAAAATTATTAAAGTTGCGACGTATAGTAAATATGATGTGTTTATTGATCGCAATCTATCAGTTGGTCTTTTTCACATTAGAGTACACACAGTATAGCACTGCCATACAGATAACAACAGGAAAACGTGTGAAGCGTTCCGTTCCTTCAATGAGTTTATGCGTTGAAAGTAAACGCGATTTGAATCGATTATTGAATTATAAACTCAATAATGAAACAATTGAACAGTATTTACTTCGAAATTTTGAGAGTTATATTTTTAGTACAAACGGTGAAGATATCCAAAAATATTACGAATTCCGATCATATATAACTCGCACTCAATTTTCTCCTTATTGTTTGACAATTTTCAGTCAATTAATGAATCCAACGAAAAATTTTCGAAATGATTTTGGGATTAATTTTCAATTTAGTTTCAAATTTTCTATAAATTTATCTGTTATAATACATCCAAGAAACACATTACCACATCATTATAAGTATAACAATCGGTATAAATTAACGGAAAATCGCATGAAAATAATTTATTATCACATAATGAGAGAAAAACTACTGGAATATCCGTACGAAACGAATTGCGTGAATCGCGAGAAGAATTATATAAATGATTTGCGTGAGACTAATAATGGAATAAATCGCATCTATAACTATAATATTATGAATAATACTATCAAACATAAGAGTTGCATAAATGAATACATAATCAATGAAAAAGAGTATGGCTCAGTCGATATTAATAATAAAGAAAAACTGGTAGTTTTTAGTTTTTATCATTCATTAAACTTAGACATAGAGTACAAACACATTCCGAAAATGGATGCAATCAATTATTTGTGTCAAATGAGTGGTGTGTTGTCGATGTGGTTTGGAATCGATTGTTACAAGTTATGCGTATATTTGTCTGAATACTTTCTATTCATTATTAATCGTCTAATCGTACGACAGATAATATTTGAAGAAAAGACACGTAAAAAGCTTTTTATTTTACTCTTAAGTATTGTAATGTTTGCACAAATATATCAATTATTTGTAGAGTATTACTATTCAAACACTATTACTCGCACTTCGTTTGTTCAAAAAAACATTATACCACCGATTGAGTTCATGATTAATCCATTTAAAATGGATCAAAAATATTTTTCTCGTTTATATCCAAATTCAAATGAATCACACAATTTAACAGATATTTTACGCGATTTTGGTTACGAATCGTTAATTGAATTATACTCAAACTTTACTTCAATTATCGAGTCGTGTACTATTGAGACAACAAATAATATATCGTATGATTGCACACATTTTAATCAGCAGAGAATAGTTTTTAGTGCAATATATGACACGTTTAATCATTTACATTCATATTTCTTGAGTGATTATAATATCACTAATAATTCACTAAATAAAGTAAATACAGAAAGAAATCTGAAACAAATTAATTTTAAAATTAAACGTAATAATGTGACTGAATTAAATGTTTGGATTACCGGAACCGAACGAAGTATCTCTTATAATGTAATAAATGGTGCGATTATTTATTATTCTGCAACTGTAACTGAAAATATTAATACTGTTAATTCAGTAGATAATTGCATCGAAGAGATAAGTAGTAAAACAACATTTACTCAAAAAACTACATATTTATGCATAGATATTTGTCATATGCGGAATTTGCACAGAATTTACGGTTGTATTCCGATTTTTACAGTAAGAATAATACATTTAAGTTATATGCGACACAATAGCTATAAGTTTTGTAAAACTAACGCATTGAATGAAACTGAGTTTAAAACATTTGAAAAACAAAATTTCTGTGAAGGATATTGTTTAGATAGATTCTGTTATAACATAAAATACGATACAATGCTCATCTCTAACCCAATTAATCGAAAAAACGATTATATTCTAGTTAACATAATTCCACAATTATCGTACGTTATCAGAAATACCAAATCAGTTAAAACTTCATTATTGGATTTTTTCTGTAATTTTGGCGGAATCACTGGTTTATGGTTTGGATTATCATTCACTGATTTGTTTGCGTTTATATTGATTTCATTCTATAAATCATTCAATTTTATATTTCGTATAATCACTAATCAGTTGAACTCTACTAAAATATCACCTAAAATTGAAGAAATATCTGCTGAGATAAAAGTGTCCAAAGATATAGATGTTAATCACGAGTGTTTGAACGATACACTGGTAAAGGTTATTAATGAGAATACAGGCTTTAATTCTTTTATTGAACAGTTAGAAAATTACGAAGAACTCGAACAATATATGCATAAAGAATTAATAATAACGGATAAAACAACCGATGTTAACATTGCGATTCAGAAGAAAGCGTGTGATTACAGCATTATAGAGATTATTGGAGAACTCAAAGATGAAAAGAAGCGTAACAATGAGATCGAAGCAAATTGTGATTTCGTGTCTATCAACTCATCTGACATTTCTATTACTTTGCTGAATGCAATTCAAATGAATGAAGGATTGGATTTGATTTGATTTTCACTTCTATTTTGTCAGTCAATCAAACATAACACGATAATCTTAATGAATGTTATTTATAATTCCAAATCAGTTTTAATCTTTTATTAATTAAATAAAAACCTGTAAATCAATCAACAAATCAAGTGCTTAGCAACTCAATACAATAATTAGACAGCGAAACGGGCCCCGATTTAATTTGTAATCAACGAGTGAATTTTAACTTAAAATACAGTATTAATTTTATAGAAGTAATATTATTTAGTTGCTATGAAATTAAGATAGATGTAAATTTTTGATATTAATTATGTGTATATATACTATAATGAGACTTTAATTATTAAATAAAGTGTCAAATTATGTATTATTTGATTGTTTTCTTATGTCCATCGATCGTATACATCACATTAGAGTCTGTCATCATAAACAGTGAAACATAAAAGTTGTAAAAATCACACAAAAAAACATAATCATTATTTACCGGAATCGTCACTACTTTCTGGTGAAACTGGTGGCGTTTGCAGTGATTCTGTAATATAAGTAATAATTATAGTAATTTAGATAAATTTTTAAAGATATAATTAGTAATGAATGTATGACGCAAACCATTGGCTGATGTTTCTGCTGTTGGCGTCTGAAGCGAATCTGGAGTGGTTTGTTCTGCATCTGGAGATACGTTCGGTGGTTCATCGCTCGTTTTCGATGAGACATTTGTTTGAGACAGAGGTTGTTGTGGCGGTGTTAACATAAATGGTATCGATTCTGATGGTGTGATCTCTGGCGATGTTGTCATCGGTGGTGGTATTTCTGGTGTCGCTTCAGCACTCGTTTCACCATCAGATGGCAAAACACCTTTTGGTGGTGATTCGAGTGGCGTTATGTCAGACTGAGGTTCTTCAGTTGGTTTCTCTTCTGGTGTCGCTTCCATAACAGAAGATCGTGGTGTTTCTGCTTCTTTCAATCGGTCTCTTAATTCTGACTCATCACCAGTTTCTTCATTTTTCATTTCTTCCTTTGGTTTCTCTTCGGATGTCTCTTCTGACTGCTTTTGCTCTTCTGATTGCGGAGATCGTTGTGTTTTGTCAGTCTCTTTCAATTCGCCAAAAAATTTCGAATTATCACTCTGTTCTTCACTTTTCCTTTCTTCCTCTGGTTTTTCTACTGACGTCTCTTCTGAATGACGTGATTGTGGTGTCGGTGTCTCCGTCTCGAAATTTCGGTAGCGGTTTTCCGAATTATCTCCAGTTTCTTTAATTTTCTTTTCTTCTATCGGTTTCTCTTCAGGCATCTCTTCTCGAATCGGTGATGACTGAGTGTTATCTTTAGCCTGTTTTCCACTTTCACTGTCCTCTTCTGTTTTTTCTCTTTTTCTGCAACAACAGAGCCAAACACCGATAATAATACCGATGATGACAATTGTGAACACAATGAATGCGATTATAATCCATTTTCTCGAAGATTTTTTACTGCCAGATGTTGTCGATATGGAATCGACTTCTTTGCCAACTAAACCAGGTTCGAGTGAAGACGCACTTACGGGAAACTCTGACGAACTCGAGTCGTTAAATATAGGAAATGAATGATTAGATGTGAGATTTGATTCACTGAATGTCGGCATTGAATCATTGCTATCGAATTGCGATGTTGTGATCAAAGTGACATCGATTTCGTTAATCTCAGAACTCTGTGCGCAAACATTATCGCTATTAAACACAATTATTGAGACTATTATCCATGTTATGTATGATAAAGAAGACATGCTATTAAATTGATTTCTAAATAATTGGCATTACATTATCATTATCTATAATTAAATTATTATAACTGATTATTTTCAAATTGTTAATACATTATAGTGTACTGTCGATATATGTCTTATATTAAACACTAATTACTACTGATTGCTATCATATTTATTGTTGATTTGTGACAGTTAAACATTAGTTCATATAACGGGCAAAATAAATTCTGCTAACGAACACTAACTTAACAATAATGCGATGATTACAATGAGACTATACGTATAACATTTCATATTATGTCTTATATCTTACAGTTACTGTTAATCCAGTTATGATTTATTATTTGATTTAAAATTAAGAAATGTTCACAACGATTATTATTTCTTAGTTTAAGTTTCACGAGAACTGAATTATCTATAAATATTTAAATTGATAGTTATAGTGGTTTACTGAAGACAAATTGCGCATAAATTTCATTTAACAGTTTATTGAATGCAGAATAAAAATAACATTTTTTTCAACACATTTTTATTTTCGCATAAAATATTTTTTTTTATTAAATTGATAAAAGTTTAGAGACAGTTATTAAAACATTTGTAATAATGTCTAGATATTAAATGTCAATTAATATTATTTACAACATTTTTCTTATTAACTGAACTTAATTTAGTTAATTGCGAAAAAACCACAAAATTAATTGATTTCAACTCAATTACTGAAAATATAAGCAATAATACGATCACATCTACATTGAGTACAAAGACAGAAGCAAAACCTAATTCCGAAAGTAATTTGATTGTGCGTGAGGTCATCAACACTCACTCAGAGTCTGCATCTATAAGTCTGAATCCATCAACATATGAAGAACCGAATTCACTGTCAGTGACAAGTAGTAAGTCCTCAACATCCAGGAAAAGCATATCTTCGCGTAAACTCTAAATTAATACCAAGTTATCGACGGTGAATAAATTGTTAACAATTGCATCGTAATAGTAATCGTTGTCGGAATGATAGCATTTATGTGGCTTTTATGCAGTAATAGTGATAACGATGAGAAACAACACGATATCGAAGCGCAGCCAAGTTTCGAATCAAAAGTATTAGAACCTGAATCGATTGAATTTTAATACAAACAAAATGATTCATAATTTATTTCCTTATTTTGCTAACGAAAAAAAATAATTAAAATAAATAAAACTGTTTTAAAGAAAAAAAAACAACTCAAGTTAAATTCAAACATTTGATATGCTTCTATCGATTTTCTCTATAAATTAATTTTTTTCAGTGTTCATTGCATCGAAATAAACAACAAAATGGTTTGTTTTTCTAAAGTTTATAGTTTTTTTCTCCTGAAGATGTCATTAAAAAGCAATTATTTATTAATTTACCTCAAATTGCATACAAAGTTTTTTAAATTATTTCTAAATTTAATTTAAATTCTTTGAGTGCATGCAGTAGTATCAGTGTAATAACTTTGAGGTATTAGAATAAAACACAATTTTTGTTTCATAGCAGTAATACGACCGCCAATGCCATTATGCTTTAAAATCACAAAAACTACTTTCCAGTCGATGATAATTAATTAGTAATGATTAGCACACCATTACAATCTGGAATTGCGACACTTTCTCCCTCAACGGTTGTTGATAACCATTTCGATCGCTCACCTTATCATCGCTACTATCGTTATACTCGTATTCTGACGACCAGTTCGAGTAATACACGGAATCATCACCGATAACAGGTCTCAAATACGCCGAACGCATACTTCGAACTGTATTACTGTTATAACTGCACTGCACTGGTTAGTGAACTGCACTCTCACTCTAATTATGGCATTAATGTTGATAGCGAACACCAGCCACTCGCTCGTCAGCAGCGGTCACATCTTGCGACGACTTGTGAGCAACACTCGTCGTTTGGTCGCGATAGTGATGCGGGTCGTCAACCAATGAGCAACCGTCAAATTTATGAACATTTTTAGTACATTTGTAAGGCAAGAGAACTAACTAACTAATGAAAGTTAACTCTCACAAAAACTATTGATAAATGGAGTTGTTTAATATTTCTCGCTAAACTATTCGGTGAAAAATTACAAAATAATGCAAGAACTTTTCACGTGATTTTGTTTAACAGTTATAAAGTCCAAAAATTTTGAAAAGTTCTTGCATTATATTTTAATTTTACATCGAATAGTTTAGCTATAAATAATAAACAACTCCAGTTAGAACATTTTTAAACAACTTTACATAAATTAATCTAAAACGCAAACAAATATATATGTAAATATAGTTATGTTTAGACGTCACACAAAAAATAAAAATTAAGAGATAAAAATATAGTGAAGGGTAAATGAGTTAGAAATACAGATTCGCGCGTCGATCGCACTAAATTTGATAGACGCGAATCACGTCCCCACACGTGTGCAAATACGGTACGATTGGTAGTGTTTCACGTGCTAACGGAACGTGAATACTGTCTCGCCAATAGTGATCGCTGCACACACCATCGAATACTCTTCTCACTAGAGATGAGAATTTAGGCTGAGCCTAAGACTTGGCGAAAGTCTCTAGGCTGACAGACTTGGTGATGTCATAGGCTAAGGATTAGGTTGATAAAATAGGTAGGCTTAGTGTTAGGCTCAGCCTATGAGTCAAAAGCTTAGGCCGCCTATTTAGGCTCTGTGAAAATTTAAATGCCTAATACAATTTAAGTCAAAGATTCATTAAACGATTTAAAGATAAATACAACTATAATGTATAAATTAATATCTGAAATGAGATAAAATAAATGAAATAAAAAACTGTAACATGAGATTTTTTAATTTAAATTAATTTAATTTTTATTTCACACGTATTTTTGTATAGTGTACAGCCTAGATGTTAGGCGGTTTATAATATACACAAGTCTGTTACAGTAGGAGCCTAAGCCTAAAATCTCTCAAGCCTACAACTTATGAAAAATATAGGCTAAGGCTCAACTTATAGCCTAAGCTTAAGGTTAGGCGGACTAAATTGCTCATCTCTACTTCTCACACAAATAACCAAATAAAGACACTATCGTTTAACAATACACTGTTTATTATTTATTAATTGAGTTATAATAACGGCTTAATGGAATTATAATATTTATATGTGAGAGAAAGGTATAACTGTATAAATGTTAACTGTTTTGATGCTAAACTTCAAATGAATATATTAAATAATAGTTTTTTAAGTTAAGTTACAAACGAGTATTAGTACCAGTGTTTTCGGATTCTGAAATCTACTGTAAGATACTAACATTTATTACTGTTGTGCTTTAGTGTTTTTGGTCACTTTAACTCCATTATTACTTGGGTTTTCAACAAACAAAATTATGCACTCATTATACAGTAAACTTTTTTGAAATAAAGAGTTTTTTAGCTCACTTAGATTTTATCGATGAGCTATTGGATTTGGGATGTCCGTCTGTCTGTCTGTCAGTCTGTAGATAGGAGGCTTTTTTCGTGAAAATATTTCAAGATAGGAGGCTTTTTTGTTGAAAAAATTTATTGATAGGAGGCTTTTTTAGTAAATTTTAAGATAGGAGGCTTTTTTTGGTCAAAAAATTTAATTATAGGAGGCTTTTTTGGTCAAAAATTTTTAATTTTAAGAAATTTTATATAACAA
>JAQIVF010001748.1:0-12919 GCA_034698365.1 Steganacarus magnus | reverse complement strand
GAATTTAATGAATCTATTTAAGATTAAATGAAAAATAAATTTTTAAATAAATATTTTTAGAACCGTTAACTTTTAGTTTTACCATCAAAAACATTAATTACGTCTAGTTATAATACAATACCTGAAACACTTTTTTTGCTGACGCATCAATTAACACGTGTTCATGTAGTTCTAGTTCTGTAATATTGTTGTTGTTTGTATGAAAACGTGTTCGCGTTTGTGTAAAGCGTTTTGTAATCAAATCTATTAAACGTATTTTTGAATTCAGTTTTGTTTCTTTTTTTGTTGGATTAGTGAACACACGTACAGACAGATATGGATTACAATCGTAACTCATTCGACAGATTTGGTGATGACTTGTGTCAATTAATATTAAGTTATTTGCCATTAAATGATTGTTTTCGTTATGAATGCGTATCACAACAGTGGAAACGATTGATATTTGATAAACAAAACAAATTAGAAATAAAGAAATATAATACAGGAGATCAGTATTGTATAAAGAATTTAGTGGTTTCTGATGATGACAATGAAATAATTATAAGTAAAACACAATTTCAACACGTGATCAGTAAATGTCGATTTATTAGTGATTTGCGATTTGCAACAAATGTTTTCGATTTGAATGATGACATTATGGACACAATCAGTAATAATTGTCAACATTTAAAGTCATTCAAGTGTTACGCAGACATCGATGAAGTAACGAAACGCGGTTTAGATTTATTTGGCGCAAAATGTGGACAAAAACTAGAAATACTAGTGATTGAATGTGATTACTATCAGTTGAAGTTATTGGTTAACGCGATGCCAAACGTGAAGATAATTCATTTTATTGCAATGACGGTTGATTTATGGAATTGGGATGAACTGAGTATTAGCTCGTTATTTATTACTAGCGATAACAAACCAGTTTTGCCAAAATTAGAAGAAATAGATTTGAGTGATTTGTTTGAATTGAATGGTTTCGAGTCTTTCGTTGATATGTACTGCAAACAAATAAAGATATTAACTGCAAATGTCTCGCATTTAAGACATTCCATTGCACGCGATGTTTCTATTAATAATTTATTGACTCAATTGAATCGTTTCGAGAATTTAGAAAAATTGAATTTAGATTTTAATAATTTCAATATTAACGAGTCGATAGAAAGTGGTATCAGACTTATTGGCGAGAAATGTACGAAATTAATTGAATTACGAATCAAGAGATTAGACAACAGATTACTCAATTGTTTCGATAATAATTTTGTATTATTGAGAAAACTAGAGATAAAGAATTATGCGCACAATGAAGACAATGATTTACGCATCGCTCGTTGCTTTAAGAGTTGCGCACAGTTAACACACTTAACGCTTCGGATTACGTGTTTTGTGGACCAAAAGTTTGCTGACATTGATGCGTATTTACCGAAATTAAAGTACCTGTCTATTGGTTGTAATTATCAAGCAATATCTGACACAACATTGCGAAGTATAGCTAAAATGAAACAATTATGTTGTTTGAAGTTACGTGATTTATTTAGTGCGCTCTTTGTTCACAACCGAATTACCGACGCAGGCGTTTGTGATGTGATTCGCAATTGTATGCGTATTAATACTATCGAACTAATGATTAAGACAAATGTCACGCTCCAATCTTTGTACGCATTTATGGAAAGAGCGAAACAGTTTCCTAAAGTCAAATATACATTTTGGATTTGTGAACCGAGAGATTGGCTCATTGATGCCAAATTGATTGATGAGATTATCTCGAATAAAATGGAAATACGGGTTTATGCTCGAAATAATTCAATTCCTTTAATCTCAATAAATTAAATGAATATTTAAATTTTTTGATATATTCAAAGTTAATTTTTAAGATAAAAAAATGATAATTTCAAGAGTTGTAAGTTAAATGAAATAAAATGGTTTTTGATTAAAAGTTTTAATAATACTTGAATAGGGTTTCCAATATGTCTAACAAACAGAGAAGTTTACACTCGTAACTCATTCCACAGAAGTTGTGATAATTTTTTTTTAAAACATTAATTATATTATTTGAATGCAGATAAAAAATAGTGGTAACGATTAATTATATAACAAGATTTAAGCATCATTTATCGTATCTGTATTTAAACAAAATTAGTTTAAATAATATTTAAGCAATTTTTTTCTTAACTGTGCAAAAGTTTGTGTGTTCATGAAAACTCAGTTGTTTTATATGTTCGTGAGACTGTCTCCTACCATATTAAACTCGATTGGTTTTTAACAATTAAATGAATAGAATACTTTTTGTTGAACTTTTAAATAATCGTTGTCTTGGAATAAATTTTGATTTTTTTATTGTTGCGCGTTATGTTTGCGCACTAATGGTTGGTATATAACTATAGTTTGTAATGAATCAATTAAATAACTGTAGTGTTTTGTAACAATTAAAAGCAAAATAAGTGGAAATGCTTTAAAATTTACTTAAATTTTTTTATTCTGATTGTGAATGAATTGTGCACATTATGTCTGAGATGTTATGAAATCGTAACTCATTTCACATAATTGATGATGATTTGTGTGAATATATATTGAGTTATTTGCCATTAAATGATTGTTTTCAATATGAATGCGTATCACAACAGTGGAAACGTGTAATATTTAATAAATGAAACAAATTAATTATTAGCTCAAAAGAAAGTCGTTTTGCTGTCAAGAATTTAGTAGTACCGAGATTTTAAGATATTAATAACTATTATATCATTAATGAAATACCGCTAAAGTTTGTTCTTAGAAAGTGTAGAGTTATTACACATTTGATTTTTGATTGCGGGATACATATAAATGAAAGCATTATGAATATAATTAGCGATAAGTGTGTACACTTAAAGTCATTTAAAGTCTACGAACCCATGGATTAGATCTCACACGTATGTTGAAGCGTTTTATATCGAAAATTGGACAAACATTGGAAATGATTGACGTTCAGTGTTCAGACACTCGTTTCAAGTCATTGATTGAGTTGATGCCAAACTTAAGAATAATTTGTTTTACTGATAATGGTGTGGATATAAGCAATGATTTCGAATCAATAGTTATTACTAGCGATAACAAACAAGTTGTGCCAAAATTAGAAGAAATTTATGCGCACAATGATGACAATGATTTACGCATTGCTCGATGCTTTAAGAGTTGCGCACAATTAACACACTTAACTCTTCAGATCACGTTTTTAATGGACAAACATTTTGCTGACATTGACTTATATTTACCGAAATTAAAGTATCTGTTTATTGGTTGTAATTATCCAACAATAACTGATACAACATTGCGATGTGTGGCTAACCTGAAACAATTGTGTTGTTTGAAGTTAAGTGATTTATTTCCCTCGCACTTTGTTCACTCGATTACCGATGCAGGCATTTGTGATGTGATTAATGGTTGTGTGCATATTAACACTATTGAACTGATGCTTATGACAAATGTGATGAACAAATCGTTGAACGCATTTATCGAAAGAGCGAAACAGTTTCCTAAAGTGAAATATTCATTTTCGATTTGTGAACCGAGAGATTGGCTCATTGATGGCAAAAATATCACTAATAAAGTGGAAATACGGGTTTATGCTCAAAATAATTCAATTCCTTTAATCTCAATAAATCAGATGTATATTTAAATTTCTGGATATATTCAAAATTAATTTTGAGATACAAAAAATAATTTCAATAGTTGTAAGTTAAAAGAAATAAAATGGTTTTTGATTAAAAGTTTTAATAATAGTTGAATAAGGTTTTGTATGTCTAACAATCAGAGAAGTTTTACACTCATAACTCATTCCACTGAAGTTGTGATGATTTGTTTTAAACATTTATTATGTTATTTGAATGCGAATCAAAGATAGTGGAAACTACTAATATTTAACTAGATTTAGGGCCCAATACTGTTTAGTCAAACAAATAAGACTAAGTAATACATTATATAATAGTGACTGAAATATATATGTATTTAATGTGACAATTATTTAAAAATTAATTTTTACAAATGATTGCTAATTTATTGAATTTTCGGAAAGTTGTGTTAAACCGCGGTTTAAACCAAGAGGTTTTACAAATAAGCGGTTTCGTTTCAAATAAATTTCAATGTTGGTTTTGCGGTTAAGACCGAAAAACCGCCAATTTTTGGCTCTTGCTTTAGTGATGACGCAAATTTTATAAAATGTGAGTAAATGTGTTATTCTTTTATAAAATTTTTTAAATATCATCGTCTTCTTTCTTATTTAATAGATTAAAGGCTTTTTCAATCTGTACGAAACTGACTCTATAGAAAGTTGTAAATTTAAACGAACAAAAGCTGATTTGTAATTATTCTATGATTGATTACAAATCATTGTTGAGCGCACAAAGGAACTATCCTTTAGGACAGTGCCCTCTTTAATGATTGGTGGTAACAGTAGTGATTGATTTTTAAGGAATATAGAAGTAGAAAAGTGGGAGACAAGTATATGGGGAAAGTTAATTAAACATTTTTAGTGATTTATTATGACAGAAAATTAATTTACTATGACAGAATAAAGAGAAAAAATTGGTGGGCCAAGGTAGATAAAAAATTTTTTAGTGATTTGTTATAACAGTAAAGTGATTTACTATGATAGAATAAATGGTAAAATGTGGTAGAGACAAATACAAGTTGGCCAAGGTAGATAAAAATATTTTAGTGATTTGTTATAACAGCAGTGATTTACTATTACAGAATAAATGGGGAAATGTGGCAGAGACAAATAGAAGTGGGCCAAGGTAGATAAAAATTTTTTAGTGATTTGTTATAACAGCAGTGACTTACTGACAGAATAAATGGGGAAATTATGACAGCAATGTAATTTACTATAAAAGAATAATGGGGGAAATCTAATATTTCAACGCTTTCTATTTCACAAAAAAATTAACTACCTGTCCCTTTCTTTTTGTCTCTACCCTTCGCTAGAAGAAATTCAGTTTAAGTTTAAAAGTAGCAAACTATTTCATATAATTATATTTGTGAGGCAATATTTGTGCGAAAAGTTTTGCCTAATTATACGATTATAGTATCGATATTTATTCATTGAAATAAAAATGTTATTAAACAAGATTATCTTTCTTTAATAAACTAATTTTTTTGTACGGTTAAATCGCGATCATTATTGTTCCTTATTTTGTTTCCTTTTCTTTTTCTTTTAATATCTATGTTCAATTTATTCCTACCTTATTAGCTCTTTACGAACTGTGTTCCCAATTTTCCTTTTCTATATGAGAACGACATTGTACTTTTAATACTAATAAAAATATTACTTGTCAGAGCGATATTCAGGCGTCCATTTGTTGATGCCATACATATAGGTCAGAAGCATGTGACGAATTTAGAATAAGATTACTCAATTACATTAAAGTTCTCCTGCGTTGAGTTATCTTTACCAAAGAAATATCAGTCACGTATATACAATGAGAATCCACATTAGAGTGCTCTAATAGATTACCATAAAAGGTGACTGAACCAAATAAACAACAAATAACTTTATTACACTAGATATTAATACAATATGTGTTAATGTGTTTCAATGAACAGTAAATGAGATAGTTCTATACAATAATAAGTGTTTTAGAGCTTCTATAGTGATAGATTAGTATTATATGCATAAATAATAGATTAATAAGAGCTGTCTATATAAGTGAAAGACAATAACACATTACATTTATGTAGAGTACTCTGAATAATAGGGGGTGAATGATAAATTTAGCATTGAATTGGATGGAGAGAGAATGGGTCAGAGAGATAACGAATGTAGAATGAGAGTGAGAGAATAAGAGAGTATTAGAGAGAGAGAGAGAGATTAAAAGAGAGAAAGATGAGAGAATAAAGAGAAAGAATAAGAAATAAAGAATAAGAGAAGGAGTGAGAGAAAAAGAGAGTAGTGACAGATAAATGAGAGAAAATAAGAGATAGTTAGTTTAACTAAGACGATTATTTAAATTAACTATCAATAATCTGTAATAGTAACCTAAAACTTATATAAACAATGATCACAGGAAATTTTACCTAACTTTTGTTGTTTGTGAAAGATATAAATAAGGGTTCCTAAGCTATGTATGAAGCGAGTCTGTTAACAATGTAGATAAACGTTTTGTTAGTTTTGTATAGTAAATATATGTATTTCAATATTATATTTATAATTATAAATAAATATTGTCAAATTTATAATAAATTTCGTTGTCTTCAATATTATTCTGGTAAATATTCAATTATATCTTCGATATTCCACTCTTCATTATCCGTTGTTGGTCTGGAAAAGTTATTATTTTTTGATTTCATTCTATTAATCGAATATATTTCTAGGGTCAATCAATTCTTAATTCAAAACCATCTGTAGAAAAGAAAAAAAATAATTTTAATATTAAAAATTAATTATTTACTCATTAAACCTAAGAAAAAGCATTATTTAGTTTAAACAAGATCGTAACGGTCATAATATCTGACTTCGTATTGAAAATTTTTGTTGGATGGATATTATTTTAATGATTAATGATTATTAGTGGTCAAAATGCTCACTGCGTTCGCTCGCTCCCCACTTACTATTATGCCTAAAGTGTCATATACCGGTTTAGTCCGGGTTTTATAATATATTAACACCAAAACGTGATCAAAGCACAAAGTAGCATATGCCGGTTTATTCCATGTTTTATACCATATTAGCTCACAAAGTGGCACTTGCCGGTTTTTCTATTGATATAATGGGGCAGTTATACTATTTAACCGCCAAAAGTGGTATATTCCAGTTTTATTATTATATACCGTTTAATTCTTGCTCCTATCTTAAATTTTTTTTAACTAAAAAAGCCTCCTATTTTGAAATATTTTCACTAAAAAAGCCTTCTATCATAGAGCGTGACACATACAGACATAGTCAAATTATACTAATAAAACCGGAATTTGCCACTTGGATAGACGGAAAATATCAATAACCAAACCGCCATATTCCAGTTTGTACTACAATATAGTAAAAATTCCGTACTTAAACAGAACATGACAACTGAAATAAACGACTTTAAGATTAAAATATATCACATCAAAAATTAAATTAGAGTAAAGAGAGCTATGGAACTTAGTGAGCAGCGAACACTAATAATCATTAAAATATTATCCATATACTTAACAAAATTTTCTATACGAAGCAGAGATATTAATGACAGTTACGATCTTGTTTATATTTTTTCTATAAATATATAACAGTAAATATTCATTAGTAAAATTAATATTTCTGTTGTTGGTACACATATTTATAATACTTTATTTCAAACAACAATTAATACACAATTTCAGTGAACGAAACACTAGTGTCTGGCAGACAAAATTATACACTGAAATTGTGTATTAATTGTTGTTTAAAATAAAGTATTATAAGTAAATATTCACTTTCTAAACATCTTTGAAACAATACTACAGTTTACTAGCTTTTATACACTACTTTATTAATTTTATTTCTAATTGAGAATAGGATGGGAATAGCAAAACATATCAACCAAATGTGACAGAAATTAACACGAATTTTTTTTAATATAACAAACTACTTTATTTAATAATTCTGTTTAATATTATGAGCAATACTTGAGTAAAAAATTTAAATATTAGTAAAATATTAAACATCAATCATAAGAATTAAGATATTTTTTTACTATTTTATTTCTAATTTTTTAATTCTAAAAGAATATTATTTTAAATTTCAAATTTATATTTTATTTGACTATATAAATATTATTTATATTTAAGAAATAACAAAAAATAACTAATTTTCATAAAAGGATGTCAAAATATTTCAAAAACTAAAATAGTGAATATTCGTGTTAAATAAAAATATAATAATAGTTACTCTTTTAAATAATACAATAAATTAGATGCATTTAAGTTTTAATTTTACAGTTTAAACAAAAAAAATAGACAAAGCTAGTTAAAATAAATTACTATAATACAACTTACATTTATTTGTTAGACAAAACATAGATAAAAGATTACATTTAATAAACAGTGTTAATCACTTAAAAATTTAATATTAAAACTTTAAAATTTAAAATAAAACTTGAATTAAAACTTTTGAATTGGAAAAATTTAATAAAATTTGCTTTTAAATGTGAGGGTATTTATACAATTTAGAATACGGAAAATTAGTAATAATTTATTGGGTGTAACTTGCTTTTGTGTAACATTGACTCCCTTTTTTAATTATGAGGAAAACATTTTAAAAATAAATTTTTCCTCATTTATTATTAATTAAGGAAAAACATTAATATTATTATTATTATTATAGTCACGCCCAAAAGTTAGTATAATTCTATACTAACGCCTAATTTGTTCGAAATAAATTTACTTGATAAAAGTCGACTCTCATTATTTTGAGTTTAGTCAAGCATTTGATTTCAAAGTAACAAGTGTTCAATTTAGTGTTCAATTTTAAACATTGGTACGCTGTGTCAATCTGTCCATAAGTCGAATAACAAAATGCATTTGAACATCAAAAACGTATCGATAATGTTTCTGAGTAAATGTATTGTTAATTTGAAGAATAACATAATACTGCTAAAACTTTTAAATAAATTTTAAATCAAAAACTAAAAAACAACGAAAACATAATTTAATTAACAATTGGTGATTTTATCTTCTGTGAATTAATTTATACGTGTAAGTTTTTTTAATTAATTGAACATAAAATTTTTGTAATAATTTTTAGCTCATTTTCTTTTAAAGAAAGTCGAGTTTATAAATTGGATGGACACTGTTTGTCTTATTGTCCGTCTTTCCTGTTATTAGATTATAAAACCTCAGAGTTACTCTGCTTGCAGTTCAAACGTGACTCGATTTAGGACTAGTAATATCCGATAAATTATAATGGAATTTTATTAATATAATAATACCTTCACTAACTTTTGATTGGACCCAAATTTATATTTCTGTTATTTACACAATGGGATTGTTTTATGCAATAACGAACGCTTACTTTCAATTCGTTTACTTTCATCTAATTTACTATTATTTACAGCTAAAACTTTTAAATTTCAATAAAAATATTATTAAACATCGCAGAAATGTGATCGTAAATTATCTCTGCAATTCACTGCATGCAATCTATTCGGAAATCGACGCCTACAACAACAATTACTGGTCTAAATTTCTATTTCTATTTTGCTATGTCGTTACATCGATTACTAGCCTTCTATTGTATGTCAGTGTATTCGCAAATCTGATTTTAACCATTTGATTACAATTCATATACACTGCAATGAAATTGTCATTCTTGACACTACTATTTCTGAACACCACTTCGTCGGTCTGTTGTGTTCGGCAAACAAGTCGTACACTATTTTGTACGGATTGCACGCCAAACGAATGAAACTCAATATCAATAAAATAAAACTATTTAAGGTATGACAAGTAATTTTATTTATCTATTTTTCAGTAAGAAAAACTTGAATGTTTATAGTTTTTTATCGTAAAAAATATTTAGCTCATAATACTGATCGAAAGAATTGGTGTGAAAAAAGTGAGATTTTATTGCTGGAAATTGTTTATCATTAACTATTTTAGAATAAGTAAAATTTTCAAAAAATAGTTCAAAATGTTAGTCATATAGATATAAAATCAATGTTGCATAATATTTTTAAAAAACTTATAACACAATATAAAACATAAGCTCACATAATATAAATAATGATTAAGCAAATGTTATTTAAATAAAAATTAATGAAAAATTGGTACATAAACGAAAAGAATTACTTAATTAGCGCACTGTCTACTATATAGAAAGAGCGATCTTATCGATTTGACAATCACTGTGAAAAATTAAAATATTAATGGGAAATATTTCGATAAAATAATTAAATTTTGTAATATTAGAGTGGGGTATATATTATTTCAACAAAAAAATACATTCTGAAACTTATAAATTAAGCGCTAATTAAAATAAATAAAAAATCATTTCATTTGTTTATATTCACTGTTATCTTCGCTTTGTTCTTCGCGTGTATTGTTATTATCTTGTGGCGCAATAATCTCAACGTATGAAACAATATCTTCATAATTGTCATTACAATCGATTTCGTCGTAATTGATATCTTCATAGTTATTACGATTCTCGCCATTAGTCATAGTGTCTTCATATACGTTATCCAATGATTTTTGAAGCTTTTCCTCGCTTTTTATTTTCTTATTATTTTTACTTTTCAAATAAAAATAAATGATTGCTGATAAGAAAATTATCAAAATAACAATTAAAACAACTATAAAAATGAGAAAAGTTTGAAACGAATTCGTTTGTTGTGAGATTTGATAAGTAGTTGTATCCATTAACCCAGTAACATATTTTGCATATAAATTTTTCTTATAAGATAAATGTAAATTTACATTAAAATCTTCATTTTAACGAAGCATTAATAAAAATTTCATTTGTTTTTCAACAAAATTATAATTTTACAGTTTAAAATGTAGTTAATGATTTAATGGATCAATAATGGTTTTTCATTCTAAAACCTAAACCAAACCAAACCATAAGAATTTTTAAAAACAAACAAATCCGAACCAAACCACGAACCAATGGTTAAAACAAAACCACGAACACTTTTAATTTATATTATTTGAAATGGAATTGAAAAGTTTAAAAATTGATAACAAATAATTCAAAATATTTTTTATATGAGTTTGATAAAATCAAGTGAGGTATGGATTTGGTATTTCTGCCCGTATATCGAAATTTTGTTAGGAAAATCGCCAAAAAAATGAAATTTATAGGTAAAACGTAATATACCATAGTTTAAAACGGAATGGAATCAAAGTAATTATGGAAGTATAATAAAATATATCTATTAAAATATAGGTATTAAAAATATAACTGTTCGATTTATAGAGAAATATTTAACTGTTCATAAAACTCATTCAATTAAAAGCATGAGAAATTTATATCTAAAGTTAAACTATAGGAAAGCATTCTGAAACACACTGCAACGATAAGCAACTGAAAAATTATTCTAATCTGTTATTTAAGTAATAACGTGTTTTAAATTAGTTCTAACAAGTGGTCAGAATTTTCTGACGCTATTTTGTTATTGTCATTTCCTATCAGTTAAAACTCTAATGTGATTAATGACCAATTTTTTGAATAATGTAGAAATTTTAATTATAAATTTCAATCAGATAAAAGATATATTAAATTATTATATGTATGACTACTATAAAAAAATAATTCTTACACTTTCTTCACATGAAACACCATAAAATGCTTTGTCAGGACAGACACAGCGATACGTGTTATTCGGCAGTGGAATACATAAATGCGAACATTGAGACTGAAGGCAGACATTTGCGATAATTGGTTGTCGAGTTGAATACAAGAAACAAATGTTGCGAACGAACGAATCCGAATCCGAATGTGCTAAATCTGCATTAATATCGATTTCAACAAAATCATTAACTGTTTTATTAAAAACGCAAACTTGTTGTTTCTTATAATCTCCAATAAGTATTAAGTCTCTATAAATTTCTGCGATGTCAAACTCTAGTGATTTGTCGTGCAGTATTTGTTTGGTATTCCCAGAAAAATCAATCGAAAAAATTCGAGATCCGAGACAAATAAAAATAGATTTCGACTCCACATCATAGAGCATACAAGAAGCATCGTTGAGGAAATCGAATCGATGAAGCATTGTTAAACCACTTCCGTCTTGATTTGCTTTAAATATTGATCCATGATTGTCAATCCACACCACAAACTTATCGATCGGATTCACAGCGATTTTGAAATATTCGGTCGAAGAACCCGTAGTTATATTGAATACGTAACGAACATTGATGTCATTGATATTCATAACATGTATCTCATCGTATATTATAAAATACATTAATTCATGTATCCAGTCATAGCTCATTGAACGCCAATTTAAAGCATCAATAATATATTCTATAGAAATTATTTTCTCATATTTCGCACTCATTGTGAGTCGATATAAACCGTTTGATTGTCGAAGAAAAATTACGCTGTCTTTAATGCTGAATTCAATGTGATACACATTACCACTGAGCCTAAACGTATTTATGGGTTTAACTGCGAAACTCGTTTGGTTATTGTGTGTCAATGTAATAAGATTAGCCAAAATTAATCGTGGATTTGTGTCATTTGACTTTTCTTGAAAAATCACTACAGGATCTTCGCATAAAACTGACTGATTATTGCGAATGATGAGCGTTGTTGTTGTTGTTAATACGATTAGAATATATAATAAACACATTTTGCTAACATTTATTTTGAAATAGTAAAATAAAGCGATAACATTATCGGTTTCTTTTTCTTATTTATAATGATTCACTATTTCGTAAAACTTTATATATTGTTCACATCATTATTAGATTGTGTTATTACATTAAAGTAATTTAAACGTACGTTTCGTTTATATATGCTTACAAAATGTAGTGATTTTTACAAAACGTTTAGGTTATATATTTCAATTGAAATAATTACATATACACAGAATAGGATGCGACAATTACTTATGAACATAGCTTTTCTATTGAAGTGACTTAAAGCAAACTTTTATTTTTTTTATGAACAAGAAAATAAAACTATCAAACGCTTAAGTGAAAGCGTAATGCAAGAGAAACTAAATATAATTCAAAAATAGAAGTGAAATACAAGCGAAATTAAAGTTTTAATTAAAAGCGAAAGCGAATGTCAAGTGAGATAAAAAAAAGTGGAAGTTGAGCAACACTACTGTATTAAGACTCTTCTCATAGAGTAACATAAATTCGCTCACTTCTGTATTCCTATTAACACTTCAGTGGAAATTCGGGATATAAACTACCCCAATGCCACTTTGCGCGCTAATAACTTTTTAACTATAATTGTTAACTTCTTGGGCTTTTAGGAATGCTTCAATTAGTTTTT
>JAQIVF010001747.1:0-12926 GCA_034698365.1 Steganacarus magnus | reverse complement strand
TATAAAAATAAAATATCATTGTTAGAGCGCAGCACATTCAATAATAAATATGATCTCTTTATACTGAAACGACTATAAAAAGGCTTTATTTTCGCAATTTTTAAAAGCATAATTGATTATATTAACATATTTTCAGTAAATTAAAATTATTGCAATACTAAATTTTATTAAAACTCTTTCTGATGTCGAAATTAAATCAAACTAAATTAATGTGCCATTAATTTATTCAACTGTTGTAAAAAAAATTTCAGTGTACAAATAGATTATAAATGAAAGAATAGAAAGTTTAATTTAACAATCTATCGATAAAAAATTGATATAAAATATAAAAGTTTTTCATAGGACTAGGATTTCATACAAGTTTTTTTAACTAAATAACCACTAAATTTGTCAAACTTTTATTCCCAAAAATCTCACCTCTACTTATCTTATTTAAAATCTAGAAAACAGAATTTTTACAATTTAATCTCTATGTTTGCACACATTGTACTATATTGTACTAGAGTTACCAGATTTATCAGTGTTTGTGTGGTACGATCGCCAGTCACGCTCATTATATTAAACAAATTAAATTGAGTTTATATTTGAGACTGGATTAAAATATTTGTTTACTATTTATCAAATTTAATTTAAAAATATAACATCAAATATGTTTTTATTGCTCTAATATATCATACAATAGATTATGTGAGCCAAAGTAATATACTCTATAGGTTTAGCGTAACACAAATTTTATTAAAATTATAATAGAAATATTTTTTTTATAAACATTAATCTCATTGACAGCTTAATAAAAATAAAATCATTTGTTATTGTTTTCCAGTAACAGAAACTAAAATGAAATAAATAAAGATTACCGTAAGAGTATAATGAACGCATAAAATAAATCTTACATATGATAATCAAAATGATGATAATGATGACAACGCCAATAATGATATTCACTTTCATGTTATTCCACCACATTTTTCGAGCCACTCTTCTGGACGACACTCGAAACTCGTCAGCTCTGGTGCTCAGCATTTCCGATCGGTCCTCCAAATGATCCAAACGCGAACCTCTTTCCAGTATTTTATCGATATTTTGCTGCATTATATTCGACACTTCGCTCACGTGTTCTTTCAGTCTGTAATCAAATCAATAATGCAATTCGTATTTAAGTTAACAATTTTTTTCATAACTTCGCGTACTTTTGAATTTTGGGATCACTTTGTTGATTATATCTGTCATTACTGAGCAAATTAATATTAAGTAAATGTAAATATAATGATTAATATGTATGATTGGTATGAATACCTTTGCGGTGAATCATCACTTCCACTGTCAACCTATTATTAAATACAATACCAAATATAACATCAAATCAATATAAAATCATTTCAAACAAAAATGAATCAAAAAACATACATTAACAGACGTGTAATCGCCATCATATTGTTTTTTGTTAGACATTTTAAAGTTTCTTCAACTAAATTCGCACCAAATTAATGTTTATTGTGCAGCAAACATACAGTACAGTATGATTTCAATACAAATATGAAACAGCGATCATATGCTTACTGAATATACGAGATTTGAGTCAAATAAAGCCATACGTTATCCGTAAGTGTTATCTGCTGCGAAATTCTCGATCAAAACTGAAATGTTGCTAAAAACGGTATTTATGTATAAAATTAAAGTACAATACTTGTACAGTACTGTACACACAAAGTGCACTCATCTGTATTTTGATTTCACAGTTATTTGATTGGCTATTTATTTTAATGCGATATTGTTATTTGATTACAACATTATTATTAATTAATTATTAGAGTAATTAAAGTAATTGTGACTCGCATTCATTTTTGATATAATGGACACAAACCAAACTGTCAACGAGATTAATGGCGCGATTTTGATGGAATCAGTGGATGAAACGCCGAGTGACGCGAAAGAAACGGTAGAAATTTTGCATGAAATGGCAACGATTTTAAGAACTGATCTCGACATGGAAACGCTCGCCATTTGTTTTCGACTCATCGAGAGTGGTGTGAATGCCGAAGCATTGGCTAAAGTTATTTTGTCGTTACGCGCAGAAAGTGCTCACGCTTTGCAATCCATCAATAAATGATTTTTAGGTCACATTTATAATCATTTTATTTATACTTCATTCAATTAATTTAACAATTTTAAGTTTGTGTTTATATTTATGCAAAATAATTGTAACAACTAAACTAATTCTTCCTTTCGATGCGATGTTTTTATAATTTTCTGTTGCATGAGTTGATCAGCTAAAACCCAATCCACTTCAACGTTGTGTCGCTCAGCGAGCGATTGAATCACTGTTTTCGGTGCACCAAACAAATGCATTAATTCGAACGCATCCGAACCCGAAAATATGTTTGAGGTTTTTGTGTACTGACTATTGAGTTTTTTATTAAAAAGTTCAATCATTTTTCTAGAATTTTTGTCATATTTCTCCATTTCTTGGTTAATAATATTGCAAATAAAATCTAAATTTTGCTCAATTTCTGGATACGCGTCATTTAATGTTTGTGCCGTAATTTGTGCTAAATTAGAAAAAAGCTGACCCGCAGAGGAAAACTTGAAATGATTAAAAGCGATCCAATACGCTCTCCGCATAACTTTACGCAAAACGAAACCAATTTTTCGATCGTCAGGTATAATACCATCGCTAATAGCGATCGTAAACATTCGCGAATGATCTGCTAGTATGCGATACGCGATGTCTAGTTTGTTGTCCAATGAGTGCGTATAAGGCGAACATTTACTCATCTATATTAATAAAATGATGCTTATTTATAAAAAAATAAACTTATTAGTTATATAAATTATTACATCTTGGATTGCATTGAAATGGTGGGTAAATAAATCAGTGTCATAATTAGATTTTACATTTTGAAGTACTGATAATATTCTTTCTAAACCCATACCAGTATCAACAAAATGGTTATGCAATTGTAATAATTCACCGCTTGGTTTTCTAATTAAAAAATATTAAAACATCAATTAATATCATAATTTATAAGTGTATAATAAATTAAGAAAGAAATATACAAAATCAATACATGTAATTACTTATCAAATCGAATGAATACAATATTCCAAATTTCCATACAATTATTCAACACGTGTTCACTACTAACTTGTGAACAATCGATTGGATTCATTATGTAATAAATTTCAGTGCATTCACCACACGGTCCGCATTCACCCATTTCCCAAAAGTTGTCTTCCACTCCTGACGGAATAATTCGAGATTTAGGAACACTGTTAAGCAAAATCAATAAATAATAATAACATAATGCTGATAACATAACACAAATATAAGTCAATTTATAACACTAAACTATAGATAAACTATAGCTCTTATACTGGATCTTCATATCATGCAAAACAAGTACCGTAATTCGTAAAAATTAAGAAAAAATAGAATTAAAATAACTTTAAATCTTTCGTTAATAAAACCAAAAAATTTAAATAAATCAAATTGCAAAAAATTCCCATTTATCGCAGTCTCTTTTATTTTCAAGTATTCGTTCATATTTCTTAAATAATTAAGAGCACAGATTTTATTTTTAAAAAATATAAGTTACCCGATTTGTTGCCAAATATGTTTGGTTTCTTCATCGGGAGGCAAACCTAAGTTATTATCACCACTAAAATAAGTTACCACTAATCGATTTGAATCGAGTTTAAAAATATTAGTTAATAAATTCCAAGCCATAGCACACGATTCTTTCTTAAATAAATCAAAATCACTAAAATCTCTATTAACTATAATTTAATGTTTACTTTATAATAATCACCAAAAGACCAATTGCCTAACATCTCGAAGAACGTGTGATGTCTAAAATCAGTGCCAATATGTTGCAGATCGCAATGTTTGCCTCCAACGCGAACACATTTTTGCGAATTAACGACACGAACGTATTTAGCAGTTTCATCGCTATTTCTCACTTGGTTTAAGAAAATTGGTTTGAATTGATTCATACCTGCGTTCACAAACATAAGCGAACTGTCAGTTTTAGCCAAAACCGAACTCGACTTGACGTTCGTGTGTTGATGCGAGTCAACGAAATAATCGATAAATGCTTTTCGCACGTATTTTGAAGTAAATTTAACGTTATTTTGATTTTCGCACCATTTTAACACTGATTTATTATAATATCTTTTACTCACTGCGCAAATATTAAATAAATTCACGCTTTTTGCCAATATTAACATTATTTCTAAAAAATAATGAATTGGTAAATCAATAAATGATTGGCCAAAAGCAGTCGCATGTGTGTCACACTATATAATCATTTTTTGTTTATTTTTTTAAATACAGTTTTACTATTTATTTAAACGCCTTTGATTTTAAATCTATTTTTAAATAATTTTTCCAATTACTTACATAATAAAATCAAATAGTAATTTCGTAAATTTATTGATAATTAAAATTAATTATAATATTATCAAAAATAATAGTAAAATAAACATACAAATTAATAAATATAACGAAATTTTAGTGTATCGAAAAACGTAACACAAATACAAATATTTGTATTAATTAAAGCGACGATTAAGTTATCAATATATCGATAATCGAATGAACAGATTGGTATGGCAACGGAGCACTTAATTTTGATTGGTTGTGTAATGCAAACTTTACGTTAAGCAAAGTAATAGAGTGATTGCTTTCGCTCGAGCATTAAAAGCACTCGCTGTGGTAAATGCAAGTAATCGCTGTGTGAGCGTAAGTGAAAATCAATGTTTTAATTGGTCGTATTAATTCAAATAAATAACAATAATAGCATATCCTTAGACTAAGTATTATTTATTTGCTTCAAAATGCTTGATAACAAGCGTGAAAAACATAAGTTAAATCAGATATCATTTTTCTTTTTACGGTATCCTGTATTACGTTTAACGGCACGTTTATTCTATTTTTCTAAAAACAATCTAAACTATTAATTAATTAAATTTGATGTTATAAAACAGGAAAGTGTTGTATTTTGACAACAATTGAATGCACAAAGCTGTTAATAAATGCCAGATCAGCATATTCTGACCACACTTATTATCATTTAAAAACTATTTTTTAAAACTAATGTATTACAGTAAAGACTGTTTGCTCATTAATTTAGCAAACAATTATATTAGCAACACTTCCGTTAAGCAAACTCTCTCTTGCGTTCGCCTTTCGCGCCAAAGGAAGTTATAGTACATTTTTCATTAAACTGGATTTTGTGCAATTTTAAGTTAAAATATAGTACTTTTCCAAATTGTTAATTAAAAATGTTCATTAATAGTGATAAATTAAAACTAAAATTGTTTGTCAAAGTAAAATGTAACCTTAAATCCTTTGTAAAAACAACTTTAAGTAAAATAGCTTTAGCTTTCTATGTTAGCCAATACTTTTCATTCGCTCGCATTCATTTAAAGCACACTTCCTTTATATATCAATTAACTTATTTATTATTCTTTATAACGAATGAAATTGATTTAAATAAGTTTATCCGTCTAAATGTAAAATATGGTAAAGTTTGATCTTTAGTAAATGCCTTAAATGACTTTTTTTAAATGCCTATAAAACTATTCAAAGTTATTCTTAAATCATTAAATCATGTATTTTTTTAGCAAAGTTGCATATTTATAAAAGAAATGGAGAATTCGAACTTTTATAGTGAATATTTTCTCAATAAACAATTATCATCAAAAATCGATTGCTGAATATTAAAATATTCATGGTTTTGTTTCGGCTAAAAAAACCAATGGATTTTAAATGGTTTTTTAAGCATTAAAAATTTTGAAGTTTTGCTGTAATTTTGGTTTTAGTTTTTTAAAACCATTGAATTAACTCACAGTCCATTTAATTTAAAATGTAATTTTCTTAATAATTTCTACTAATAGCAGTCATACAACTCCAACAAGTAATCACGTGCTCTAAACGAATGTTTGATTAATAAAAGTAGACGAAAGTTTTTTTTTGCAAATTATTAATAAGTAAAAAATCAGAGTTTAATAAAATTTTCATGACCATTCATTTTAAAAAATAGCAATGATTTCCATAATTTTTATTTCTTGGTTCATCTAAAAAAATTTCTTAGTTCTGTTTACGCAGTTTCTTCAAATTCATATAGACGTTTCGATGCGAGAGTCGTCAACACTATTTTTTCAAAAAATCTTGGTAAAACTTTTAGAGTTTATTCTAAATTAAAATATGATGAATAATTTTGAATGAATCACAAACTATTGAAACATTAAAAGTGTGCGAAATGAAGTGTATGTTATGAGACGAGATATACTATGAACACAACGCATTAAACAACATTCTTCCATAAAGTGTATTGAATATCTTTTTATAGTTATTTATATGTTCTCATTTATTATTAGCGTCATATTAAATATATTTTAAATAGAGCTTTGTTATAGAGTAGCTTAAGAACGAAAGAAAAATTTAAAGAATGTATTGAATGAAAGAAAGAAAATCTAGTTGAGCTCAAATTACTGTGTGTTTTAGATTCAATGGTAAAAGTCTAAAATTGACTTCTTTATTTCAAATTTGGGTAATTTAACGTAAATCACTCCAATTTACGGTACTTGATTTAAAATGTTTTATTTATTGATACTATTATTTAAGCTCAGATCAAATAGAAATAATCATCACTATTATCGCTATTGTAAAATAAGATCAATGATCGATAAATTTTTCAAAATCATTATTCTGTATGAATTCACATAAAAATCTGTAAAATCTGTGAGATTTTAACGGTTAAAAAGAATTTGACATCAAATCTGAGTTTACATAATTAGGTTTTAGTCATTCACGTGAAAGTTGTTAAGGTTTAGTTCGTTAAAACTCAAAGCTTGAAAACATATCTGATGCGTGTGAGTCTCAATACTCAATACTTTAACCATTAACACAACTCTAAATTAATTATTTAGAATATTTTATCTTCAAATATTTGATCAAAGTACAAAAAACCCAATACCAAAAAAATGCATTAAATAATTAGCAAAATATTAAATACTTACAGGCAAAGAAAAAGAACGGTTTATGCTTAATGAACGGTCGAACTTTTTAAAACTTCGCACATATGATCTCCTTTCGAAAAAAAACAGAAAATAAGTAAACAAAACTTGTTTAAAACTTATAAAAAAGCATATAAAAAATATTTTATTGGATTAATTGATCAAATGTAGCAAAATAATTAAAGTTTATGTTTAAAATGTCAATTAATTAATTGATTCATTTATTTAGTGTACTAAATAAAAATTTATTTTTGTATTAAGACAGTGTGATCAAGAAAGAACTCCAATAGTAAATTCAAACCTACCAATAGAAAGCTTAAAAATGATAAAACATAGCATACAGTAGAATCACGTAACGTGTGATACAGAGAGGTTAACATTTAAAACAGATGCATGTTATGCACAATTTAATTTTTATGACAAGAAAAGAAAACCAAAGCACACCTAAGGCACGCATTTTTTAAAATTATCCAATAAACGTGAAGCCTATTGGAATTCTTTCTTAATCACACTGTATAATTCTTTCTAGAATGCAAAGATTTTAGAAATACCGCAAAATTCAAAGTACATTTGGTTTTAAACACTTATAGATTTAGTCAAATAATACGGTTAATTTTTTTCTAAATATTCTGTATCACGTTTTTTTTATTACAGTAACTTGAATTATTTAATATCACTCAAAATCTCTTAAAAGAAGCTTTGAAAGCAATTATTAAACATGAAGCGAAGTACTAATCTTATAAATCTTAATTGACGAAAATATTTGAAAATTTTAGAAACACGCAAAAAAAGCAGTTTTAGTTTTTTTTAATCAACAAAATTTGAACTTTAAGGAAATTCATATTTGCGGAATAATTTTTAGTGTAGCGTTGTTTCAAATGCATGCATTATTATTAATCCTGTAAGCGCTTGCCTCATGGATCTTTGGTTTTGTGCAGTTTGTTCGTTCTAATAAATAATAAACTGAGCATAAATATAAGATAAGAGCGAAGCGAATTATTTAAAGGTTTGAACGACAAAAAAGTAGCTGTTGTCAAGTTTTAGCACAAAAATGAAGCGCAAAAAAGTTTTCCATCGATTTATGTAACATTTCTAGTTTTTTATAATGTTTTTTTTGATGATTATTTACTCTTACGGCGAATGGACTTTTGTGTGTTTAAACTTATCATTGCAAACTAATCCTTATTCTAGACAAGTTATAGATTATTATTAATTTATGGCTACCGTTAATGATTAAGCTTAGAAAACCATAATAGTATTAAAGTTATTATCTTTGTATAACAAAAGATAATAATATAGGCAATAATAGCGATGCATTCGCTCTCCGGTGGTCTTCTACAGTCTATCCCTAAAGTTTTATGTGATCTGTCGGACCTCCCATTTAGTCATACAAAATGGCCTATCTTTTCAGTACAATAACGATCAAATAACTAAGATTGTTATGTTAGCATTTAAATAAATTGGCAGTTTTTAAAACGTGATTAAATTAGAAATGTGTTAATTTAGATAAAAATTTAAATTCCATTTGCAGCGAAAACTTTGAGGGCGTGAGAGAAGGAATACTAAATGTTGTGAGTGCCCCACAGCACAGCATAGCACAGCACAATACAGCGCAACACAGCACCCAAGGGAATCGCGATAATACCGCTGCAATAAATTCATGTCATTCAGAAAAATTTTAATTTTTAATTATAATAAGTAATTGACGTTTACTAAATTGAGAACAATCTATTAAAAAAATATCGCATATTGTTTATAAAAATGTTTGTTAGCGCAAAGATTGGCGAAATGTTGGAAGCAGTGCTGAGAACGCGTGCAATGCTCGCAGCAAAGGTTGAATTAGTTTTTCGAGTGTCAGTGCTCTCGCTATGCAATGTTGAACAAAAAGTGCTGCAACTCGAGAATAACAGAGAGAAAGAGAGAATACACTGAATGCGTGTATGATGTATGTGTGTGTGCAGTATATGCTACTTCTGTTGTAACACACAATTCAGTTTGGTATACATTTTAGTATAGCATAATACCGTTTATTTGCCAGTAAAGCAACGAACAAAAGTGGCTCTGAAATAAGTTCACGTGAATAACTTTGACCAATGAGAACGCTGTAAACAGTATGACGGCAGGGAAGAAGTTCTGCATTGAAGTTGTGTTGTGCACTCAATGCAGTACTTTTGTACTTCGATCGGGCTTTGAAGCTAACGCTAACGCTTTAGTTGTGCCACAGCTTTCATGCCACAGCGTTGCAACACAACAGCACAGCGTTGAGAGTCGAGTCTACTACTGCAGTGAGTATACCGTACAGTGTTTGGCAGCTGCTATAGCATTGCGATAGCGAGTGCTGCTATACGAGACTCAGCACTAAACCAATACGTAAATACGTAACTCTACCCAAATCACACTCATCTTCAACTCAATATTACCACATCATAACTCATTAACTGGAGGCTCATAAGGTATGTACACTTAGATCCATATGTCTATTAAATCATATCACAATTAGTTTGCGCGTAGCGTTAAACGTGTTCGAGATAATTGTGATTTTTGCGATGCGTTGTCGCGCGAAATATCGTGTATTGCCATAAAATGGCTGCAATGGGCGATGCTTTGCGAGTGCGTTGCCTCAACACTGTATACTATGTTATACAGTACTACTGTATGTATGAGAGACTGTATTAGACTAACGTTCAGTCTAAATACAACTAAAAACTGCTTTTCACTGCAACTCCGCATTTTTACCGTAACTATTATTTATGTATTGAACTGCTCTCTTCTTTATTATACATCCTTACGAGTATTACCGTATATATCTATGAAAATAGCAATTATTGCTAAAATACTATTTTTTCGCTAATTGTGTGACGAACCAAATATAGCTCACATCCAAACCAATTCACTCTCAATTTTGCCACAAATCATTATTTCACCAATTTATGTGAGCTTACCAAACATTTTTTGTTTTAAATTATAAATGATTAGAGCTGTACTGAAAAGTTTTGGTTTATTCAAAAAAATATAGTTTTGATCTCAGAAAAACGCACTAATATTGTGTTTGATATGACACTCTATTCGCTAATCATTTACGCAGTAATCGCTATTTTTTCTAAACATATGGCACTTTAATTTATTTATGAAATTGCTTTCGTTTGCTAAGTATGTCGAAAACATACTTTTTGTGATAAATTTAGAGTAAATAACTGAACAGAATTGCGTCATTATTTCGATGATAATTCGCGTTATTCTAAACTTAACGCCAACTGTTTTAAAGTTTGAGTGCACTGTTTCGCCAATTAATACTCTGATCTCTCAATTATCCATAAATGCCACGACATATACAGTTAACATAATTTGAATAGAGTTTTATAATAATCATATAATGTATTGTATACGTTATACATTGACTGAATGCGCCAAAAATATATGTACAGTATGTGTGTTTGCACTGTTAGTACGACTATCACTGTGTGAGACACACACATACATACATACATACATTCATTCACTTTACTGCTTAGCATTGGTTAGCAATAGACTGTGTGTTGTGTCTCGCACTACGTTTTTCACACATCGCATAACTATTTTTACCAATTTATTTACGAACGCAAGCTTTTTCGCTCATTTTAAGAGTCCATAAACTTAGTACCTATTATTCTTGATTGTAATAAGCATTTTGAATCGCCATTTCATTAATAAGATGGAAACACGAACTCTTTTCTGGAAGTGTGTGATCGCTCGGCGAGTGAGAGCTAAACAGTTGAGCGGCAGAGAGTGCGTGCAAATGCCGAGCGCTCTCAACAGAGCACTATCGCTACCACCACTGCCATCACTGCCATCACTCACAACCATTCATACCAAAGCGTTAGTCTCACACACACACACACTCGCTCTCTCCCTCTCTATCGCTATCACTTTTTTATAAAGCTTTAATATCATTATTTGTTTTGATCAGTACATTGTTTTTGTGTTTTAAATGAAATAAAGATAATGAAAATGATAGGAGAAACGCGATAAGTTGTCGTTAGTCTACGTTTCAAACTCATTTTTGTTGATGAATCCACTAAAATACGATTTTTGACTCATTTTGAAAATGATTAGTTAATAATGAAGAATTATCAATAATGAATAATGTGTGCAATTGTAACCTAATTTAGTATCAGTAGAGTTAGAGATGATTGAACTCTATTTGATTGAACGGATGTATTTAATTAGGAAAACTGAACCATATTTGTGATTAAGCATACATTCATACGTTTTGTTATATACGTTGTGTTACTTTATTCATACAAAATAACGCATACTTTAATGTAACAAATAACAACGTATCATATTATTCAGCCAACAATTACATTAAATTTTATTAAAAGCCATAACAAAAATGTTTGAAAACATGCAGTACTGTAAACAAGTAACGCATACAACAGACAAACTGCGAATCAATCCGTGTTTTCCGTAATCTAATACTTTAGTAATATTACTATTAGGATATTTGATTAAATCAAAAAATATTTTTAATTACTATTATTGGTATAAGTAATTAGGATTTCAGATTATTTAGTGATTAGTTTTGTGAACGGATCGCAGGATTATAACGAATAGAGTATTGGTTTTAGCAGTAAATAGCTATTCGACACACTATTGAAAGAAAAAATCGATTTTGTTTTTAGTTAGTTGTCTGTTACGCAACGCATTGCTAGCATCACATCTCACTGACGAGTGAATTGAGTTTGTGTTGAGATGAGATGAGACGACACTGGGATTACGTTGATTCGCATTATTTGTTACTTACGTGTGTGACTGTAATGCGATCACTAGAATGCGTTATTATTGCATACGTTATACAGCACTGCCACTACACTACAGTCACAGTATCGCAACATATGTGTGTTATGGCATAAGTCTGTGTCTATTATTTAAATTTTCATATGTTTTAACAATACATTGTTCAGTATTTGTTGCAACTATAATAATCGCCGCTTTTATAAAAATACGTTTTGGTTTTAGTTGTGGAAAAAATGTGCACACAGTGTTCACATGATTCGCATGAAATGGGAGTTTCTCTTAGCTTAAAATAAGGTTGAGTGTGTCAAAGCGTTAGATGTACTGCATTGTTGTTGCAGTGCTGTAGTGCTCACTGCATACGAGGCCAAACTGTTTTTTCTTAACAAATGTCCAAATAAACCGATCTCTCATTGATGTGTGTTTCGAAAGTTAAAAGTAGCAAACAATTATATGCTCGCAGGCATTGCAGGCATTTGTTGGTGAATGCAACCAAAAAATAGTACTAATCAGTTGTGTGTTAGCGTTGAGGTACACATATACACAATATTCGCCGTTTGATTAACTAATCATTAAATACATAGTTTGTGATGCGTGTCATATATTTTTTCAATTGAGTATATCCTATTGATTTATTGTATTAAAAATTGGTGTTAAAGCTGATAGCTTTGCATAACTATCCCCTCAAGCATTAGTGAGAATAAAGGCAGATGTCTGTCTGTGTATGGAACTGCTATACCACTACTGTATCACTGCTGGAGCACATGATTGCATTACTGTATTGAGAAAAATAGCCCAAAACTTGAGTGTTCCCCTAAATAGTGGAGAAGCAGTGAACGCCATCTCCAAATGCTTGCAAATAACTCTCTAAAGTAGTCAACCGGCAAAAAATGCCTATACTTGTCTGTCATTTGCATACATCTGTGCTTATAGTTATTTATGGCCAACTTTTAAGTACTGGGTTTTGTCGGACTCGGGCCTTAACCATAAAAGTTTTGCCGGGCCGGGCTTATGCATTTAAAAAGAGAAAGCCTGAAAATTTTTAAAATTAAATAATTTTCACAAATACATTTCCATAAAATAATTTCTACTTTTGGCATAAATTTAAATTAATCATACAACTTACCACACTA
>JAQIVF010001746.1:0-12931 GCA_034698365.1 Steganacarus magnus | reverse complement strand
ATTCATTCAACTCAAGTAATTTGCGTTGATCTTAAAAGCAGTGGTTTAAGCATTAAACATAGTTTTTCTCTATTTACGCGACGTACGCATAGTGATGATGAGGCTCGAGTACCAGAGGCTCTGGCTTGAGCTTGAACCTGAACCTGAGCCTGAACCTCTCTTTAAAAACACGAACCTCGAACCTCTGTAAAACTTTGAGCCTAAACCCGAACCCGAACCTCCTACCTGGAGCCAGAGCCTGAACCTCTAGAACCTCTATTACAATTTTATATTATTAAATTTTGTAATTGAATTCAAGGACAGTGAAATAAAAATTTTCTCCTATTATTACAAAATATTATTTAATTTATTTAAGTAGATTTATTAAAATTATTGAGAGTAAAAATATTTATAACGAAAAAAGTTTGTATAAAGAGGATAATTTACTGAAATTACATAGAAAAATAGTCACTAAAATTATCAGAACCTTCATGAAACCTTATGTAGAGTTTCAAATAGGCTTCAAAACAGAACCCCAACCTCAAACCTCAGGTTCAGGCTCTCAGATGTTAAAACCTCGAACCCAAATCTCTTTCGAAATTCATAAACTAAACCCGAGCCTGAGGTTCGGGTTCATGTTCAGGCTTCAGAGGTTCAGAGGATCAAAACCATCATCACTACGCACGCAGTATTGCAGAAAATTTTGCCACAAAGTCAGACGCACTGTTTTTTGCGTTGTTGTTTGTTTTTCTCAATTATAGCGTATTAGGCTCTGAGTTAACTTATTAGTATGCGTTTTTCAATATAATACAGAGCTTTCACAAAAAATGAAATTCAAAAAACAGTTAGATTACCGACTGTATTGATGCCAACATATACGCCAGTCTTTGTTCCTCTCAGTGTTTGCGGGTTAACGCCAGCATCACATATGGCTTCGTAAGTGGTTTCTAACATTAGTCTCGACTGTGCATCAATAGAATCAGCAAGAAATGTTAGTATACTAAAGAAGCTGCTGTCAAATTTATCCAATTCCTTTAATTTGCCACCTCTTGAAACCGCACCACAATGCAGATCTTTTTATATTATTTTTGATATAAAGGTTTTTTTTAATATTCAAATAAATAGTGAACACATACCTGAAGGCCATCTGCGATCATCACACGTAACCATATCTATATTCTTGAATAGGTTGTCAGCAAACTCGTCCATATTATCCGATTCAGGAAATCGTCCAGCGATACCACTGATCACAATATCTTCTGTCACTTCAAATCTGGGCATTGGACGTGGTTTTGGTCGCGGATATGCTTGAGCTGTATCCGGTATATTGTATTCATCAGTTGATTCTGATTTTTTTTCCATAATTGATGCCACAATTTCAATGTTAACGCTAAATAAAGAAAAGGTTTAGCACTCAATAGTCAATTAATACTTTTATTTAAAACTTTAGAAAATTAATGTTTACATTTACGATAGTTTTAAGTGATAGACGTTGTCTATTGAATAACGAGCAAAATTGACTGCTAAATCAGTGAGTTTAAAATTAAAAGTTATATCAACTGCAATAATAAGCTCGATATTTATAAACAATTTATCTTATTATTTTCATCTAACGGTTTATTTTGCCAGCTCTACCAATCAGATGAGGGAAAAATAAAAAATTAATTACATCACTAACTTTGATGATCGCTGATTGGTTAAGATCTTTAAGAACTAAAATAAAAAATATGTTTAACGAAATGATGACGAGATTTCTTATTTTTCTCAATAAATCAATTTTGTGATTGAGCCTAAAGATTAGAGATGAGCAAATTAACGGTTAACCCGAGTTAAAATTGCCGGATAGGTTAAAATTTTAAATAGAGTTAAGGTTAGAAGTTAAAGCTTTTCTAACCGGTTAACCTAGAGTTAATTTAGTCAGAGTTAAAGTTAAAGTAATTCTTAAACGTTTAGAGTTAAAGTTAATATTTTTGCAGCGGTTAAGGTTAAGAGTTAAAGAAAATCCTTAACCTTTAACCGATGATCATCACTAATAAAGATTATGAAAGTAGACATCGATTAATTAATATGCACGACGTTTTGTGTTTTGTGCGCTCATCACTATAGATGTAATTTTTGTAAGTTGTCTATAAATGAATATTTATAAGCTCTTATTTAAATTGATAGTTATTGCTATACAAAAAAAACAATTAAATTTGATGAAAAATAAATTAAAAGGAAAGTAATAGAAATAAATTTTCTCAGCTAACAATGCAATCTATAGTTTAAACCATTTAATTATAGATTTCTTCACTTAAAAAGCTATGTTCTAATTAGTACTTCAGTGATTGCACACAAAAAATAGTTTCACTCGATGCCATCTGTCCAACCGAATCAATTTTCTTCACGTAATAGCCATCACCAATAGTATTTCTATACAGTTATCTTAAAATAAAATAACAAAAAAAAATTTAAAATTTGAATCTATTGATTAGAATAATTACTATGCACGACGTTTTGTTTTCTCAAGCTGTGTTTTATCAGTATAGATGCTTGTGGCGCCTAAAGGGTGACCAAATGTACAGTTATTTTATGGAAAATCCAGGAATTTTTGGCTTATTATATATGCATTTAAAATGCTTTGTCGTGGTTTTATTTTTTATATTTTACATACAGTATATTAAGGTACAATTATTAATTAAAATAATAGTTACACAGTAGTGGGTCTTGCCTGGGTCTGAACCCCTTAAGAGTCCGGGAAATCCTGACACACTCTCCATGAAAAATCGAGAATTGAAAAATTGTCGTTCAAATCAGATGTGATTTGACGCCCACCCAGAGTACCACTAAATCGATTACCAATAAGTAAATAAACTGAAGTTTTCAATGTTTTAGCCGAGTCCTACAGGTAAATATTGCCAAAATTTACAGTAATTTGTCTATTAAGGAAATCTACAATTTAAATTATCCACACTTGAAGGCAAAATTTTCAACTTCTTGTGAATTTTCGGGAATTCCGCCCTTACCGCAAATTTTTAGTCTATTCCCATTCTTTCTCATCGCGCGTGTATTTAATCTCAATTATATCAAATAACAGTGTTTGCATGTTTTTGAAACTTCGATTCAATAACATTTGTTTTAAGAATTTCTTTTAAAAAAACATGTCTGCATTTTTTTCACTGCAATTCACTTCTATTTGTTGCGTCAGAACGCTTGAGTCACAAAATCCACGATTATTTCGCATCGCTGTTATGAATACCACATGATTGCACTGTACTTCTATGGTGTGAAATATTAAAACAAAAAAATCAATTTTTATTCACTCTGTTTTACACCAAAAATTAGTCGAAACTATATTTTTAATAATAATGATAATATTTAGTTTTAAAAAAATGTTATTATTATTTTTTAACACATCACTGTATACAAGAAAAAAATTATTTAACATTTATAAATAAAACTTATAAATGTAGTATTAGTTGTTAACACTACTACATCACGAGTTTACTTAAAAAAATAACTACAAGCTTAACTAACAAAAAGGAAATAAGGATGTCGTTTATTAGAGAAACATATACTATCAGACCTTCAGAATAGAAATGAGTATAACTTTAATAAATTATTCATTTTTTGTTGTGTATTTCTATTTTTCTATAAAAAAGGTTTTTTTTTTCATTTTCTAAAACTTTGTAAAATTTTTGAAAACATGTTTTAGTTATTTTAAAAAGTGAGAATTGAGATTTACGTTTCTATGACTAGTTTAATAGAACAAAATTAATTAATTAATCATTATTATATTCATTAAGAAATAATTAATAGTAGAATCAATAGTTCGTATACGAAAGAATTTTTAGATTTTTGAAAAGTACTTTAGTAAAATATATATTTAACCAAACAATCACTACCTTTTTATCACAACAAAAAAGTAATTCTCTGTTACGAATCTCTGTTTGACGCAATACTTGCTGCATACGTTGTGTCCTCGTTATATATTAACACTAGAACATGCAAAATAATTATAACAGATTTTCTTTTAAAAATATTTTATTAATTAAAGAGTACATAATTAAAATGCTTAAATACTTCAAGTTTTAGTTTTCCAACGAATTTTTTTGCCATTTTTTTAAACCATGTTCAATATGGGCGATATTGAGGAACTTGTGTTCATTATTACCGCTGTCAATCATTAAATAAATTCTGCAGTATACTTTTTTATTAGTTTGGCTACATGTTTTACATTATAATCAACTAGAGAACATTTATCCATTAACATAATCATATGTACACGTTTTCCATTAATTCTGCATTTAGCTAGTGATTTTGTTTTTATATCTTTATAAACAATTTTACTAGAAATATTTTCAGATAAAAATACGCTTAAACTCATGTCAGTGTTTAATTTAGGTTTTTTTAACTTATCAGTAGCGAGTTAGCAATTGGTCTTTTGCCCCATAGTGCTTTTTTCAAACAAATCTATCAATTCATTAGTATAGCTGTCTTCCCCATCGTTAACATTGATTAATAATCAATTAGAGCTATGTGGTGTAGTCTTAGCAATAGAATGAAATAAAGATCGTTTTTTAAAAATAAAATTTATTATTTAGCATTAAAAGGTTACATTGTATTATTTTTAAACAATTAATATTAAAATAATTTACAGGTATTTAAATTTAATCTTTAGTACCATTTGGAACATTTGAACCATTTTTTATTCTCCTTTTAGAAGAAACAACTCTATACTCTTTTTCTATTTGAACTGTAAAAACATTGTGAATAATATTATAAGTTCACATAACAATGCGTATAAAAATCTGTTATTTTTGTAATTTTTCGATTCAACATTTGTTAAACAAATTAAGTTCACTTTTAATAAACTTTCATTATATTACGAAAAATTATGTATAAAATATTTTACAATTAATTATTTTGTAAAGATTTCAATTGATGTTGTTATTAAAAGAAGCATATTTATGAATAAAATATTAGAAAAAATTGCTATTAATATAGTAGTTTCGTACAGTTTATACAATTATTGGATATATATATATAGAAAGTATTTTACACATCAATTCGATTTATTTATTAATAATTTTGATTATCATTTTAATTTTGTAGTTCACATAACAAAGCTTATAGAAATTTGTTATTTTATAATTATTCAATTAATAATTTGCTATTTTAATGACCGATGCCTAATTACCAGATCATAGATGTCAGTACGCATTACTTATTGTTTTTGTCTATTAATTTATTATTGCAATTTGCTTTGTCATTCGAAACGTATTGAAAACAATTGGTCCGTACTTTTGTGTTCACACTGTGTTTTGTTTTTAATATATTTTGCATAATTCGAAATTTACTTGCGATTTAATAGATTTTATAATCTAAGATATGGCTAATAAACGAATTAAATATATGAACAATAATAGAGTATTGAAATCAGGTTATAGTCGTAACAGTTTTGATCGATTTGGCGATGATTTGTGTGAAGAAGTGTTACAGTATTTGTGGTTTGAGGACAAAATCAGATTTGAATGCGTTAACAAACAATTTAAACGATGTGTATATCAACGACAATACATTTTCGAAACAAATGGTCGTTCGATAATGAAAACACCGAACAGTTTGAATGAATTTAGTTTGTTTGAGATTCACTCGTCAAGAATGTTAAGTATTCGTAATTTTGAACGTGTTTTGCAAAAGTGTCACAAAATTAATTGCATTGATATCAGAGAATTTCAATCAAGTAGTGATTTTCTAATTCAGATTATTATAAACAATTGCAATCAATTAAAATCACTGAAAGTACAATCACAATATGATTATCGCTTGTCGTCGGAAACAGTCAAACAAATTGGAATTAAATTCGGCGAAAGTTTACTAAATATTGGCTTCAATCATGGCTTCGTTTATAAACATTTACTTCGGTTATGTCCGAATATTGTGTCGATTAGTAATATTAAAATGAGTGAATTAATTGATATGAACAGTGATATTATATTAGCGCCAAAATTGAACGAAATCTCTGATATATTAGTATTTAATGATGATTACGAAATAATGAATCGATTTGTTGAGCGATATTCGCGTACTATTAAAGTGTTTGGCGTTCGATTCAATCAAATGAATAATTGGGTGAACTTTTTCTCGCAATTATCGCAAATTAATAATTTAGAAAATCTATCGCTAACTCTTCCACGCAAAACACCTGACTTAACCACGTTTTTGATTGGTTTTAAAAATTTCGCAGAAGTTTGCTGCAAACAAATCAAACATTTGTCTATAGACGTGATGTTCACACAATTATTAGCAATAATCAATAATTTCACTGAAATCAAATCATTGCGATTAGGTTTAACGTATAATGTGATTAAATTATTCGAATTTATCGCAAAATGTAAACAATTAACGCGTATAGAAGTTGTCGGATACATTGATGACAGTTGTTTTAAAGATATTGAAAATTATTTGCCACAACTAACTGCAGTGAAGATTACCGCCAAATTTGGCGGTAAAATTACTAATAACGCAGTTAATAGTTTGGCAAATTTGAATAATTTGCGAGAATTTAGTTTTAAGTGTAACCGTATAACTAACTCAAAGATTTCGCACAAATCTATTTGTAATTTATTAGAAAAGTGTGCACACTTTCGATCGTTTTATTTTAGTAACTGTCCACGTATTACTGCCAATACAATATTGAAATTTGTTGAAATCGCGCGAAATCGATCGCATATCGCATATAATCATTATTTCAATCACTACACACAAAAACAAAGGAAAATATTCTCGTCTGCAATGAATGGCGTTATCAATGAAAATGGTTTTCCAAATAATTTAAATATTTCCTATAACTAAGTTATTCATAACTATTTGCTATCATTTTAACGCTTTTAATTCTTTATTACCATTTAAAACCCGAAATCATTTCTTAGAAACGAATATACTATAATTCAAAATTGTACCAATAATAATAATATTGTATTGATTTGTTTTTGCACAGATTAATCAAATAATATAGTTTTCGCACATAATTCACAATTCGATTCATTAAATTATTATTACTTACTTAACAATAATGCGTTTAAAATCTATAATTTTTGTAATTTTTCGATTAAACATGCTATAATTGATAAACATTTAGTTACTTTAAGAAAAACTTTCTGTTTAAAATATTTTTCACTTAAATAATTTTCTAAAAGAAATTGTCAAAAGAAGGATATCTATGAATAAAATAAAAAGTTTATCAAAAATCTTTTGCATATTTTTAATTTATTTTTTCCAATTTCCATAATAACCGACACACACTTTTAAACTTGTTTTGAATAATAAAAAATTTATCAATAATAATCATAGTTACACAGACTACAAACTTCTAGAGGGGTCTCAGACAAACTCTCACAAAAATTCTCAAAATTCGAAGGGGGGTCAAAATCTCAACGGATTTAAACGACAATTTTTTCCGAATTTTGGACAAAATTATAGGGGTCTCAAAAACTTATCGGATTTAAACGACAATTTTTGAAAATCCGGAATTTGTTGGGGGGGGGGTAAACCCTGGGCAAAACCCCTCTCTGTGTAACTATGATAATAATATAAAATTACTGTATAATTCAGTTTATTTTGTTTTTCCCACTATAGATACAACTTTTATATATAGTCGTTTAAGTTATTACTCGAACGTTTTAAGAAACTACTCGTATAATATGGCGAGAACTGGTTACTTTTTAGAAACTTCTCGTACTTTTTCGGAAACTACTCGAACATATAAGCATTATGAATGCCCCCATGTGTGCGAGTAGTTTCTTAAAACGTTCGAGTAATTACTTAAACGACTGAAATTGCATTTTAAATCAATTTTGAGAGATAACTCTCTTTGCTTTTGTTTATTTTATGTATATTATTTGATTATAAAAGTTTCGCCTAAAAGACAATTATTTTAAGTATTTGGTGATTTTTTATCTGAAATAAAATCCATTAATACTTCAAATTTCTAAACTTTTATAGAAAGTCTGCTTAATATCACACTATCTTACTATCATTAAGGCTTAATTGGGTTTATGTATATTTTATTTTCTATTGATTATATTACCAAAACCAGATTATTTTATGCAAATTAAAAAACTTTGTAAAACTAAAAAATTTAAATGTCTGCACTACTAGGCGTTTTTCAATAACTAAAGCCATAATTGAGAGAGTAATGCCAACACACCATAAATAGAAAGTGCCACTCAATCGAAGTAATGACATGTCAACGTAATCGTATTTGTTTTCATCCAAATCAGTGTTGAAATATAATTTCTTTCTTTTGTCAATGATTGCGAACCAATGATTATATATTCCTGTTTCGTACAAATTCATGTAACTGTAAGCGGAAAAAACATTGATTATTGTTGAGTGCCATGATTGATATTGTTTTTTATAAATAATGAAGGGGATAAGCTCAAATATAGCGAGCTTGAGCTTCACTTTCCTGAGCTTAAGCTCAAACGAAATGGTTTTTTAGCTTGAGCTTATTAAATTTATGCCAGCTTGAGCTTGAGCTTGAGCTTAATTTAAAAATTAGTTGTAAAATCGAACATATTCTGATAGCAATTTAAAATAAACGTAAGATTTAAGATGATTATTTTTTATATTAAATTTGACAATCTTGTAATATTTCTTATATTAAACACATTTTAATTAGTTTTAAAATCATATTAAAAAAATTCAATTCATAATTAGAAATCTAAATTCTTAAAATCTAAGTTTAAAATTTATTTCTATGCCAAATTATATTGTATTATATTCTAAAAATATTGCAACACCTAAATATAATATGAAACTGTTCTGTATTTGCTTTAAAATAATTTACATAAGCTCGGTAAGCTCAGAAGTACTAGTTTGAGCTTAAATTTACTGAGCTTAAGCTCAAAATGTATGAGCTTTGAGCTGGTCTTATAAGCTCAAATTTTTCTATCGAGCTTGCATTGAACTTGAGCGAGCTTAAGCTAGCTTCAATAAGCTCGAGCTTATCCCCATCACTATTTATAAAGTTATATAGAGTATTAATTGAATTATTTCATTTAAGTAATTTTAGATTTCTTACATTTGGTTAATTAGTTTCAATAAAACAGTATTCATATTTGGAGATATAATAAAATACGGAATCTCTGCGCCGCCATATTTCGAAACGTGAAATAAGTGGTTGTATTCGCTAAATTGTGGTTTGTTAAGCAAATCTGTGAGCAACATATCGATCGAATATTTTTCGTGAATTAACACAAATTTTCTGCTCACAATTTTTTCTTTAATTTCTAAAATAAATTCAAAGTTTTGATCGATAATTTCATACAAACTGTATTTCCTGTCGATTCGAATAGAGAATTCATTGGCCGTTTCGTCGGATTGTTTAAAATCTTGAACAAAATTATAAAACAATGAGAAATCAAAGGTTAATATTTTGAATTGCTTTTTCATGAATAACTGTTGCCAACTATCGATGTTATCGTATGGCAAACTCTGAATGAAGAATCCTCTTTGAACGCTTGCAAATGCGGACAACAATACAGTGCATATTAATAGCCAAACTGTGAGAATTATTCGGTTTGAAAAACATTTGACTGCATTCTTATAAGCTGTCGCTGGAAATGTTTCCGAAAACAATACAGAGGAACAGTTGAAAAAAGATAAAAGAAAAGTATTGAATGATAGATTTTTAATTGATAACATTAGAGATATCAACGCCAACGACAATAATATTGCAATCCAAACCAAGGGTTCAAAACTAAGAAAATACGAAAACGCTGGCCATTGTTGTGGAGTAATCATCGAAAGTATATGACTCTCCGATAGTGTGCCAAACGAACGCGAATGTTTAAATGAGCTGTCGTTTGATGCTAATTGAGAATATAAATCAGCGAATTGTTTGCTCGTTGGAAACATGATTGCGTCGTAATCTTTCTTATTATCAAGCATTTCAATCATTTTCTCATATGTACGCGGTTTTGAACGCCGAACACTGCAAATAATTTTAATTCGAATTATTATTAACGTTTATTGAAAACCTAGTTTAGTTTTCTATACCTGTAATGATATCGCAGCGATACTTCTTCAATAAATTTTGCGAACACTCCGCACCACATCCTATCACCAAATTCTACCGCAAAGTATGGAATCGTTCCGTAGAGAAATGTGAAATTTTTATTGCTTGTAGTGTTTGACTCGATTGTTGTCCACTCGTCCATTGGACTGTTAACGCATAGCGGTTCATATAGATTGTACTCATTCTGTTTGCTAAACATTGCAAGTTACTTGCTTTTACTGTACTTATATAAACCAAATACTTTTTCTATTATTCACATTAATTTTTCAAATATTTTATCATTTATGCTATCAAATTTGAAAAAAATATATCAGATAATTTAAATTAAGAAATATTTTTGATTTTTCGATTTAGAAAAACATTAGTTAATATTTAAATATTGCATTTATGTCGCTATAGTGACACAACTATTATTTGCATTTTATTATATTTAAAAAACGCTTTATAATAGAAATTCAAATTATTTTGGGTGTTTCTGTTTATTTGCATATTTTTTTATTTTAGGCGAAAATGATTATTATCTTTTTAGTATTTAAAGTCACGCGGAAAATAAATTAGAGCACAAGTTTTAAGAAAAATTAAAAACCTTAGGAATGTTTTAATTGATTTAAAAGTTTAAAATTTTTGCACATTTTAAATAATATGCGCTTTTCAATAATAAAAGCCATAATTGCTAGTGTATGCCAATATACCATAAATAGAATGTACCACTTTATGGGAGTAATGATTATTCAATGGTAATCGAACTTATTTTCATACAAATTAGGTGTTGTAAAACAATTTTTTTTATAATCGTCGATAATTGCACACCAAAATAAATTTATAGCGCTATTAAAACAAAATATTATTATTATTGTTTTAGCAAATAAATAAAAACTATTTAGTTTTGTGCTCCACCATAATTATATTTTCAGACAATCATCAACTTATAAATTGAATAACTCTTCTTCAATAAAAACACAACATTTCTTTTACCAGTTGAAAATGTCACAAATAGATGGCGTCACCAGTAAAAAGCGCTACCACTGGATGGCGCCACTAGTAGATAGCGCCAACAAATAGATGGCGCTATAAGTTGATAATTTTACAACTAGATGGCGCCACCAGTCGATTGGCCACCAGTAGATCGGCCACAAGTAGATTGTGTTATTAGTAGAGCGCTACAAGTTTATGGTGATACCAGGTGGAAAGGTCACAATTAGATGGCACCACTAGTAGTTGGTACCACTAGTAGATGGCGCCACCAGTAGATGGCGCCCATTAGTAGATAACGCTAACAGATGATAATTTTACAACTATATAGTGCCACCAGTAGATTGGCCACTAGTAGATAGTGCCATTAGTAGAGAGCGCTACCAGGTGAAAATGTCACAATTAGATGGTTCCAACAATAAAAAGGGCTAGCATTAGATGGCGTGAAGAGTAGATGTCGCCCATTAGTAAATGGCGCTAACATTTAATAATTTTAAAACTTGATGGCGCCACCAGTAGAGTGGCCACTAATAGATGGCGCAAGGGGCAAATGGCGCCACCATCAGATTGCGCCATTAAATGATGTTACCACCCCTAGATTTGCGTCGCAATTAGATGGCGCTACAAAAAGATATAACCAATAGTAGATGTCCATACAAGTAGTTTTCACCACTAGTAGATTGCGGCACTACTAGAGTAGATTGCCTCATAGGTTTATGGTGTCTTAAGTATTTTCACAACAACTATATGACGCTGCAAATGATAAAAAATATATAAATCTCGCGACAATACATGGCGCAACGTTTAGATATCTTCACATCACTAGATGGCGCAATGATTAAGTGGCACCACCAATAGAATAGGTACCAATATTGATTAATACAACAAATAGATAGCGTCAACACTGTGTAAATAAATTTTGACTATTTCAGTTTAATGTTTTTTGCTTTGTTAAGTCAAAGATAATCAAATTAAGTTCTGTTATCAACTAATATTATTTTATTAAAACCTTTATTTCGTTCTCTAGGAACAATTAAATACTTTATCATTGAACGTTTATATTTAACTAACCTTTTAATAAAGAAACATTATTTTTATTTTAATGGAGTCATAATAATATTTCTCTGCTGAGAAAATAATTATTTTCAATTTCCACCTCTAGGGAAATATTTATAGCGTTTTAAAAAATTTTACACTCCTGAAACTCTGTGAAGAAAATTTTTAAAATATTTTATAAATAGTCTATCTTTTAGCCAATACAAACCTTATTCATCAAAATTATCGAATTTTTAATTTATCTCTATCGCAGTGCCCTCAACAAACGATAAACTAAATCAATCTGCGAAATCGCAATCAACTCGCACCAAACCTACACCATTCGATAGATAATCTCTCGAACCTTTCCGGCGAAGGGGACTATTGAAAGGTTCTTACCCCTCCTTCACCGACAAAAACGAAAAACCATTGTTAGAACTTAGAAAAATTTACACAAACTTAGTTGATCACGTGATACTAAAATTAGCAACAAATAATCCCAACTATAGTTTCCAGGTGTGGAATCACCCGTTTCCTCGAACATTAGAAGATAAGCTCAAACAAATTGAGGACAACCGACATCTGCAGAGCGAAATTTGTCCGCAACTTTTGCTGTCACTGGCATTCCTATTCGCCAGCTTTAGTGTGCCATTAGTGCGCCAACGTATCATTAATAGCAAACATTTGCAACTCTTATGTGATGTACGACTCTTTCTTTTATGGTTGTCGTCATTTCTCTGAGATTTTTTCATTTACATGGTTTCCTGTTTCTGGATTACACTACTATTTCTTGTGTTCGACATTGAAGGCTATGAAATGCCGTTACAAGAGGGACGCATATTAATGATGTTCTTCGTCCACGGATTAGCAATAATACCTTTC
>JAQIVF010001745.1:0-12932 GCA_034698365.1 Steganacarus magnus | reverse complement strand
TGTTATTATGTATTGATATTTTTCTCAAAGCCATCACTACTTCACTATTACTGCAGTGACAGTCAGTTTACCTCTACTCTACAAAGTATTACAGTCTATATCATTATATGATTATATGCACTCCTCTATTATATTGTGTTGCCGTAGATATTAACTTACTTTTACAATGTTTTTCAACACAACACAACAATATTTCTCTAATCACTTGCTTAAGCCTTTATTTCGCATATAAAAATCATTATTATTAGTTTGTTATTTTATTCTTTTAAACTGATAAATGATATTATAAAAGTTTTTATTGAGTTGTTTAATAAATCATATATAAATAGATTTTGTTTTGAAGTGCAAATTTAAAACTATTTCATCAATAGTTTAGAATTGAGTTTTATATTAGGAATAATTATTTAAAATGTCAGGTTTTTAATATAATAAAATGTATATTTATTAGTTTAGTTTTTATTATACAGTAATATAAATAAGGTGTACCCTTAGATAAACCCAAAAATTAAAAATCTAAGTTATTATTAGTTAACATTAAAAATATTAGGTAATATTAGGTTAGGATTAAACTTATTTGCCATTAATTTCAAAAGCTAAAGAAATAAATTTTTGATTATGATATTCATAAAAGTTATGAACCCAATTGAGTATTATTTTTATTTTATGTTTTCTAAATTTAAATTGTATAGTTGAAGGCCCAAAATTTTTTATTACAGCTTTACTAAAAAGTCACCCTCTTCTACATAAAATGCCACACCTTTTAGCTATATTCCTAATATTCTAATGGTGTTTTTGTATCTATTTTAATTTATCTTCAAGAAAAATAGAATGAATGAAATTATTATGATATGTCATAATAATTATTAAAAACTAATAAAAATTTAAATTTATAATTGTTTTAAAAAGCAACATAATTAAGGACATTCTTAAAATATTTGTTAATTAATAGTTAATGAATAATGAAATTTTTATAAATTAAAATTTTGTGTTTCATGATCTAGAAATTAATCGTTTTATTAATGTTTGCAAAATCCCAAAACGGTTGAACTTATGCTTAGCCTGACCTGAGTTGAGATTAAGCTCAAATTTTTGAAGTTTCGAAGCACAGATCAATTAAGCTTAAGCTCAATTTCCAGTTCATGAGCTTTGATTGTTCTTATTGGAAAGTAATTTTGTAAACTATAATAAAATATGTGAATAATAGAGATTATAATTATAAAAATTATAATTTAATTTTACAATTATATATATGTATCTGTACAACAAAAATAATGTCAATTCTCAAAATATAATAAAATAACTTAATAATTAGAGATGGGATATTTTTGTTAAAACGAATCAAGATTTTTTGTTGTTATTTTGTTAGAAAAAATCAAATTTTTTGTTGAAACAAAAAGATGTGTTTTGTTAAAATATTGGTATAAATTTTTGCAGATAAATAACACAATGATATTGCACGCATTATTTATTAGGGATGCCAGATTACAATAGTATAAAAAGCTTGTCTCCAATTTAAAAAAAAAATCCAGGTCTTAACTTTATGCAATATTTTTTGGTTAAAATTAGGGGGCTTAAAAAATGTATTGGATTAATATTCAATTTTTCAGTTTTGACTTTAATTTTCCTATTTTATACAAAAAAATTGTTAATAAAATTTATTTTTTGAATATTTTGTTGTAAAAACGATTTTTTTTGCCAAATTTTGTTGTTACAAGAAGATTTTGGATTTAACAAAATATCATATCTAGACCCCGGATTTTTTGTTAAATCCAAAATCTTCTTGTAACAACAAAATTTTACGAAAAATCGTTTTTACAACAAAATTTCCCAAAAGTGCTATTTACTGACAAAATTTTGCATTATTACAGAAATCAAGCTATTTTTAAGCATATATATCGATAAAATTTTAAATGACACCCTATTAAAAAAAGACTCTTCCCTTTAAAAAAATCTAAATTTTAAAATTTATTGTTTAAACTACTAATTTTAGGCTAAATTCAGAAAAAATTGTCGCTGAAATTTAATATACATTTCACCAAGAATTTATAAAATCTATGCAACTTATTTTTTCCTAGTAAATTAGGGTTTTGTTAATTGTATTTTAAAGGATTTGTTAGTAAAAAAGTTCTTTTTGTTTCAACAAAATATAGGAATTTTTCTAACAAAACAACAACAAAGTCAAAATTGTTTTAACAAAAAATCCGGGGTCTAATCATATCTCTATTAATAATTTGTAACCTTATTATATACTGAAATATCGAGATGGTTCTGATAATTGCTTAGCATGCATATTTTTTTGAATATATTTATTATATGTTAAATTAACAAATTATACATGATTTTTAAAATAGCATAATTCTATTTGCTAGTTGTTGAGTGAAAAAAAAAACAATTGTTCCCAATTTTTTTATAATTTCACAATAAACTAAACATTATTGCTATATTAATAAAGCAAACCCAAAAATATATCTATTGTATAATCAAAATCTATATTTTTTTAATCAAAAGACTTTACAGCATATGCATTGCCGCAAAAATTACGAATACTGTATATTTAACCTTAAACCATAAAATTAAAATCATAGTAATTCAATGCACAGGAAGATTAAACAAATTAAATTAATTAAAAAAATACACTTATAAATATCATTGGTAAGTACAGTACTTGAAATTAAATATACAGTATTCATAATTGTTGCGGTAATGCATATGCTGTAATGTAGCGAACTATAGTTACTATAACGACGTATTGTTTATATTGCTAAATATTTGAATGCATTTGTTTAATGTGCGTTAATTTCATAAACATTATATAATAATATGTATTATAATTTCTCATTTTATTATGCAATCAATAATTATATGACTGAAAAATCATATTCTGTAATCAAATATAATTAAATTAATAATATCGTACATATTATACGTAATTTAAATATTAATTTCAAAAATGAGCGCTAAAGTAGAGTGCATTGAGAGAATGACGTAACGGTTAACATAACGGTTGTGATATGTCTTACGCAACACTAATGCCTGACCCGAGCCTTGAACTCACGCTTAGAGGTCACCGGCAAACCATTAATGCGATCGCGTATTCCAATGATGGCAAACAAGTGGTTACTGGTTCTGATGACAACACTGTTATGTTGTGGTCATTATCTGACAGATTATCGATATGCTATCGATTGTTAGGTCACACCAGTTCTGTGCTTTCGGTCGCATTTACGCCGCAATATATACTGTCGTCGTCCACTGATTGTTCGGTTCGTTTGTGGCGTCTCAACACTATTAGAGGCGATTGTGGGCACAAAGAATCGATTGTATATCGATGTCACACCTCATCGATACGTTGCGTTGACGCTAACGAAAGCAGTACACATTTCTGTACCGCTAGCGATGATAAGACTATTAAAATCTGGTCAGCAAATGCCACAAACAAATTCATAGCGTCGTTATCGGGTGTTCACACCAATTGGGTTCGAAGTGCTGTCTATTCGAAACTGAATGATCATCTGATAGGTTCGTGCGGTGACGATGGCTTGGTTTGCGTTTGGGACACACGAAACAGGGAAGCTGTGATGAAATTATGCTCAAAACGCAAATCATGTCATTACCTGTCAGTTGCGTGGCATCCAAACTGCGAACATATACTTTCTGCGTCGAGCGGTGACTCTTCCATACGAATTTGGGATTTAAGGCAAGAGAAATTGATTCAGTATTACGCGGCACACGACTCATCCGTCAATTCTGTTAATTTTCACTCATCAGGCAATTACCTCATCAGTTCATCGAATGATAACACGTGTAAAATATTTGATTTACTGGAGGGAAGAAATTTATTTACAATAAACGCAAATCAAGGTTTTGTGAAAAGTGCTGTTTTCTCCGATGATGGCCAGTATTTTGCGACCGCTGGTCAAAGTAGACAACTATTGATATGGAAAAGTAATTTGATTTGTGCTTTCGATGACGAGAATGGCATTATTGGGAGTAATGATCATAATAGCAGTGGACATTCAAGCAAACACTCAAATCAAAGCAATCATACTCTTACAAAGAAAGCGGAAGAAACTGCACCTAAAATTATGTTAAAGTCTTCACTTCGCAGAGATTCATCATATAATGACACTCATTTAACACGTTCTGCTCAAATTGGCGATAATTATAACGGAATAGATATGAAAGATAGCTCATATAGTGATAATAATAATAACAATGGTGTGAATGAAGGTGGAGATCATTTGTCGTATATTAATATGTATGACGTTTCACAAAATATCGTAACTCAGTTAAAAAATTTAACTGATAGTGTTGTACTAATAGAGCAAAGACTATCGAATTTAGAGAAAAAATTTGAATCTCACTGTACAGCTAATACTTCGGAAAGTGAGTGATCATCTAAAGTATTTTACTATATTAACATAATCATAAAAATTTCTCATTTATTACATCAATAAACTTATTCTTTATATTGAATTTAAAATTTTGATACCATTTTACGAGTTCTATTCGTCTCTTTATTTTGTATTCTAAGCTTAACTTGAGCTCATTTTTGATAATTACTGGCAACTGTTGTGTCCAATTGTTAACATAAATTACTGGTGCGTTATATTGTTTTAATAAACGAAATGCATTGTTTTTATCACAATTAGTTTTGATGACATGATTCAAATTAATTTCAATGACAGGCACAGAACCGAAAGCCATCGCTTCGAACACTCGATAACATTCGTGATTCATTCCGATCGGACTTAGGGTTAAATCACTTAAATGTAATGCTTCCACATAAAGGTTTAACGAATCTTTTGTTTCTTTTGGTTGCCATTCGAATCGTGGCTTAATTATGCAATTATTTCGATAAATTTCATCGTTTAATGTGTTATATAATTGTTGTCGCGATGAATCGGGATAAATGGTTGCAATGAGATTACATACGTATGGACGAGAATTTTCAACATTCAGTCGAGAAATGTCTGGATTGGGAAATTGTCGATACGTGGCCACACCTAATGGCCACTGATATATCACGCGATCGTCTATTTGGTTCCAATCGTAAACTATGAACACAAATCTAATCGGTCCTCCATTTAGTGACAGATAAGAATTAATCCAGTTATTATGACATTCTTCATCTCCCAATACGATTAGCCCAACATTTTTTATATGTTTTGTTATAGAAGTGATAGTATTGATCCAATTAGAAGCGATCAGCTTTTTTTCTTTGTCGCGCGCATTAAGAACTAATATTAAATTTTGAGTTTTTAATTGCATTAAAGAGTTGGGTGTCAGCGCAGCACCGCTTCGAAACTTAAACTTATAATTATCGACCCTTTTTAAGCCATACATATAAACATTATTCAAACTTTTATCAATTTTGCCTTTAATTATATGTTCCCAAAGGAATAAACCGATGGCGGCTTTAGACCATATTTCAATCGTTAAATTATTGGTGCGATCAATAGATTGACGCACAGGTTTTATAGATTTCGTTTTTTCATTAATTACATCTTCAAAGCGATTCCAATTTGTGATAAAAGTTTGTTCGTTTATGATGTCATCCGAATAATGGTGCGCATCGAACGAATTTTGATTAAATTTAATATAAAATATGTAATAAGTGTATGACATTAAAATTAAATTTATCACAAATATTATGAGTGTTACGCGAAGTAATGATATCATTAATTAAATCGCGCTTTTATTCGCAACTCAAAAAGAAAACTTTTTAATTACGATTTTAATTGTCTTAAAAAGTGAATGCACACAATACCAAGTAAATTGATATTCACTTCCCTAAATAATAAATAATAGTTTCAATAGAATTATTTTATGGAAATATTAAACACACCGTAGTGACCCCTATTCTATCAATGCATGATTTTTATTTTTATCAACAATTATAGTTGACTTTACTATCGCTTTAAATGTTGATTCACAGCAAATATTTACAGCGTACACACTTGAAACTTTTTAAAAATATTAAATTACAGTTAAATCATGCAAACTTTTAAAAAATAACTGCAGGCATATATTTTCAAGTATATTTTTTGGTCAGTAAATTATATCGAATTTTTATACCAGATTTGTTTAAAATAATTATATAGTGCGAAATGTCGTCAAATATTGGTCGAAATAACCGTGTGCCGACTTTTTACGAAAAGACATTACTTGTATTGTTTAAAAAGTATCCATCGAGAGATAAAATACCGAACGAAGTGCCGTATGAATCAATTTTTATGTGAAGTAAGATTCGACCAAAAACTAATTATTATTTCCGTATAGCGAACTCTTATTACGTGTTACACGCGATAAGGGAAGAATAGCTGTGAGTATATTGACAGGTGTGGTGGCGGCTATTGGTTTGGGCACCGCTGCCTTCATCGGCAAAAGTCAAGCCAATAAAGGAATCTCATTGCGTAAAATGAATGAAGACTTCATAAAGAACACGCCGAAAAAAATAAACACAAATGAATAAATGCTCAGTTATATAAACTATTTTGTTTTGATTTTTTGAAATTGTAATTAGTTTTAGAAAATGAATTTAAGTAAAACCTATATAAGCAACTGTCGTAAATTATTACAAATCACTACAATCTAATACATGATTTTTATATAAAAAATTAATGTTAATATTTAATATCCGGTGGTTTATAAAATTGACGACATCTTTCATGAAAAATCTGTAAAATAAAAATTCGTCAAATAATGTTCAAACTAGTTTCTAATAAGTTAAATGCAATTTATAAGCATTCCATGTATAGACAAGTTTAAATAAATAATTACGTAACAGTAACTACTGGTAATTTTGCATATCTATCTCAAACAAAAAAATTCGTTTTGCTTACTGGTGTAAACCATTATTATTAATACCGCTAACATCATACTGCCTTATCCCCGGATGAAGTCGTCAAACATTTATAAACTAAATTTATATGCAAACTTTAATAACAAGACAAACAACCAAAGTTTTTTTAACTCTCGGATTGCTTTTATAAAATCAAAGGTAAGTTAAGATTGCTTGCAAATGCTATATCTAGTAAATCAGTGTATGCTAAATAAATACTATGGCATACAGTATCAAATAAATTATGGTAAAATAAAGATTACCTTTAAACTTCTATCTTTAACAACTTCTTCTACATTGAGCTCATTTTGCATTAATCTAAGCTTCTTTTGCTCTTTTCTAAGTTCTTTGAGAGTTTCCAATTCATTATTGCTATCATTTGTTTCTTTTAAAGTTTTGATACGATTTGAAGCCTCATTAATACACGTTTTGATCGCATTTTCTCTATTAATGTAAGAATCCTTTAACTGCAAAATCAAAACAATTATAATTGACGATTAGATCATCGCATTTGATAATTACTTGTTGGTAAAATTGTTGACATTGTTGTCCTGATTGTGAAGAATCCTTAGTGAACGATACGGTCGGTATTGTTGTGTTTAACGCGTAAACTACATTATCGTCAATTTTTCTCATAGATTTTAGAGTTTCCTATTAAAAAATGAAATAAAATTTTAAAATTACGATTTTCCTGAAAAGGTTCATATATTTAAAATGATAATAAACTGCACCTGAAATGCGAGAAAGTCATCGCACGTGTACATGCTTTCCATTCAATAAAGTTATAAGAACTGGGATACAAGTTTTAAGTTTGTGTTATGTAGTGTGTGGTGTGCTGTCTGTTATGTTTTGTTTGTATTTTGCCATTACTATACTGGGGACCGATCAATATTAAATATAAGTTCGTTTAACTTTTAGACTTAGTAATCTAATAATTTGCAAATTCAGAATTTTTATACCTTTAAAATACCGGTATGAGAATATTTTTTGCAAATTTCTCAATAAAATATTACTTTTAATTTTAATAAAATTACAGTTAGAGTTAAAAATTAATTAAGGAAAAATTTGCTACTGTTTCTACTATATGTTTAGATTGGCTATTTATAACAAGATTAACATATTGATTTAATATATGAAATAGTTTTCACTATATTTTATATGAAATCACTATATTTGTAGTGAATTCAAAAATATACGCGTTTTGCATATTTAAGGGATAAATATGAATGAAGTGTCTAAATTGTGCGTATTAATAGAAAATGTAAGTTTATAACTAACAATTATTGTTAGTGATAAACCCATTCTCAGACTAGATAAGAAACAGGCACATAATTGACTGTTTTAATCATCAATTTGTTCATTTTTTATTTGATATTTTTAAGAAAATTATGGCACTTAAATCTAAAAGCTTTAATTTAATGCTTAATGCCTTAAATCCATCATATAATATTTAAAGAATAAATTTATTAAAAACGATGAAATGTGAGAGTTTTGTTGAAAACATTTAATTTTGATTAAAATTCCACACTTCACCTCATTTTCTTAAATATAATATTTTGCTTAATAACTAATACTTTTTCTGATTTAGCGCTTTACCACATTTTTATCCAATTTTTTAGCGATAAAAAATTATAAATTTTTCAACAAAAAAGCTACAATTACTTTTATTTAATAAATATCGTTAAATTACAATGAATTTTGAGATTAAAATGAAATGAAAAAAATAAGAAAACATTAACTGCTTTTTATTGAAAGTAGAAAAACACAATTCATTGAATCTGAAACATAAATGATTGTTAAATAATTAAAATTTTTCATTAAGTTATAGGTATTTCGAAGTTATATGTTGAATAATTAATTTAAGTTTAATATGATTAATGTGCATTAAATTTCATTATTGTTGTTTATATTGGTTCTAAATGTTAGGTTGAGTGCAAAGTGACACGATTTCTCTGACAACAAGAATTCTTTGCAGCATTTTATTCATTGATGCGTTAGTAAGAGGAGTGTTTGAATACCACGTTGAACTGTCAGGAACACAACCCTCGATCGGATACAAGTAAAACATATCCCGACGTTGACAAACAGCTTCAGGACTAAATTATTATTTAATTAAGAAATAGTTAATAAATTAAATACATCATAAAAATTATATATACCACTTGGAGAGATAGAACTCGAAAAGTTTTACGGGACAACGCATTTGGTTTTCAGTGTTTTCAAACAAAGTTAGAGAACGTTTTCTTCCGCGTCCGCGCGTATGCTTTTGGTAAATCAAGCATTGAGAGCCATCTTGATTCCAACTTTTCTGCAAATGGCTGAATGCGAATTGAGTGTGATCTTCTAAGTGAGTCATCATAAAAAATTTAACGGCGACGTACATCACTGTATTTAATAAAACAGTTGGCGAGTGAGCACCGAGTTGACCGCATTCCCACAGTTTTTCCTCAACAATGCAAGTCAGCTGCGGATTATATCCAACTAAACGTATGTGAATGGCGTGAATGAATGGCTTGTAAGCGGCGTCCATAAAGATGTTATCTAGTCTACCATTTTCTGCCAAATGTCTTTGCAAATCTAGACATAGCAGATATATATAATCCGGGGAATAGTCTTGATTATGAACTTGACATATTTCTTCGACAAATTTACAAAAAATTTCACTCAAATAATTTTGATGCAATTCTAATATATTTTTCGTTTTGAGATATACAGGTGATTGTCTCAACCATATTCTTAATGCATTGATTCCAGCGTTTGCAGTGTCAGTACTGAACTGACTTTCACAATCTTGTGATATATAATTGCTTGCATCCTCGTCTTCCTCCTCTCTCTTCCTTCTGCCTCGTCTTCCTCTTTTAGGTTCTTCCGCAACACTTTCAACGGGTGGCGAAATAATCATGTGTTGTTGCAAATGTTGAGGCTGTTCCACCACTTTTCTGCCACGACCTCGTCCTCTGGATGTTGATAAAACTAGTTTCATTGGCTTTTCCACTTCACTATCGCCGCGAACTATAGTATATTGTTGTTCATTTATGTCTTCGGAAAAGCGAGAATTTGATGATTCATTTTGCTCGCGTTCAGCCTCAAAATCTGAATCATTATCAAGAGAAACATCTTCTTCCTCTTCCTCCTCCTCGTCAGAAGACATTTCCCACTCTTTTCTACGTTTTTTAGCACCTCTGCCGCGTCCTCTTCCACGACCCCTACCTCTTCCACGTCCAATACCTCTCGTTCCCCTAGTCTTAGGATCTGAAGGTCTTCTTCCTCTTTTACAGGCAGAACCCAACTCTTGATCTTTTACAGGCAGAATCTCTTGATTTGACTTACGTTTTAAGCCAGCCGTTTCATTATTAGAACTGCCAGCAATAAATGTGTTATTAGCAGAATTATGTGATTCCATTAAAAAGTTGTCAACAACTGTTTGATTAACAGCTGAAGGTTCTGATAGTAATTCATCGGGAAGTTCAAGTAAATCTCCAATTTGTTGTTCCGTCAAATTAAAGTTGTCATTACTAATACTCGCTTGTATACCAGTTGTGTCATTCTTAGCTTCATCTTTTGACTTTTGAGGAAAAAATACTGGCACCGGTAGTGGCAGCGGAAAAGCCAACGGTTGCATATATGGTACTGGAATTGGAACAAATATTGGAATTGGCAGAAGAATTGGACAAATCACTTTCATTTGTGGATCTGTTTGCGTTTCAGCATTTACTTGATAAGGACGACATGAAACTGCTTTTGTTTGAGATGGAGGTCTAAATTGAGTGCACTTGTTTTTAACGTGTTTAGCTGGCGGTACTTTTACAATAACTTGTTTCGTTTCTTTAACGATTTCCTTAATCACTGATTGTGTTATCGGAGTTTGCAATGCATTTGAATTAATATTTGACGGCGAATCAATTGGTTGTGGTGCTGGCAGTGCCAGTGATGGAACATTTGTAGATATCGGTGATACTGTAGAAGGTATTGTTGTATTTACTGTCGATAAGGGAGAAGTGATTTGAATTGTTCTTCTGGGTAATGGCATGGATGGTCGAACTTGATTAGCAGTTGCGTTGCGTTGTAATGAAATTGTTGAGCCTTTCTGTTGCACAGCTGGTCGTTGTGTTTGTCCAAATATGGATGGCGTCCACATTGTGCTCTGCCTCGACATCGATGACGCCTGATTAGCTGAAGCGTTCTTCGTTCCTATTAACGGCTTTGGAGTTTGTGGCAATGCTATCAACGAATTTGGCACGTATTGTCGCTGATACTGAAATACGCACTGATATGAGCAAAAATTTCGAAGCGATTCATCGGAATTGATGCCCAAATAAAATTGAGGAATCGCTAAATTGCGGCAGTGATCGCACTGTACTTTAATGCTTATTTTATCCTTTTGCGAGTCAGTGATATCGAATAGACTTAAGCAGTTAAGTGAACAAAATAATCGCGAGTCACCAGTGATCCAATCGTAGCGTTCAATTAAGTCGAAGTTATACTTTTTAACTTTACAGCAAAGACATGCCACTATCTTTCGATTTTTAAGAACGTACATTGACATACATTTTTTGGTGCAAAACACGCGAGTCATACCGGAATAATGCAAAATATGCATCTTATTTGCAGACCAGCCGTATTTGTGACAATTCTCGCAGAAAATTGTCTTCATTTTGTGACTATATTTGAAACCAGACACACAAATCGATGAGCAAATCGAATACTTTTTGCCGTCGAACGTAAAATCAATAATATTTTTACTGTCGACAATACGTTGGCATTGATAGCATTGTATTTGAAAAGAACTTCGAGAGTTAAGCATTAATTCGTACTGAGATTTGCATATTTGATCGCAAAACTCTCTTAAACGCATTTTCTCCCCAAAACCAAAAGTTGCGATACAAATTGTCGGACAAAATTTTAGATCTTTTTGACAAAAGGCGCACACTTTTAATGACTTCTTAAACGACTCGAGACACGTTCCAACACAAAACTGCTTTATTATGTCACCGAAACGAACCGAATATTTGCCAAGTGATTGTCGATTAACGGTTACCTGACACTGAGCGCATTTCGAGCCAAATATCAATTGCGTTGATTGGACGCAATCAGCCGAACAAAACTCCATTGTTTGCCAATAGAATATAATTTTGTCTCTCGATAATTGGTTTCGACAGTGATAGCAATCGGAGAGCGGCTCGTGATAGCTATCGTATCGAGTGAGACACTGTTCCGAGCAAAGCGAGACATTACCGCCACCAAAGTTTGGTCGATAACAGCTCGAATCGGAGACAATCAGTGCGCAACAACTCATGCAATACTCGTTATTCTTCAGTTGTATCACGCAATCCCAAGAACATGAATAATGGATTTTACCATTCAATTTTATTTGATACTTTACTTCTTTAGTTTTGCCACAAATCGCGCATTCTTTGTAAGCGCTCATTGATTCCGTATTAGTGTTTATATTATCATTCATTTCAACCACAACTTCGTAATCAGTTTCAGTTTCATTTTTCTCGAGATCAATAATTTCGATGTCATCATCATTTTCATGATTAGCCTGCGATTTGTTTATTATATCATTATTAATAAATAGTTTGTTTGGAACAGCGGTTGACACCAATTCGATCATATAATCGACCAAATCTTTCACAATAATCATGTCGTGGTCGTCGTCTTCATTCACCACACAATGTCGAGATCGCAGTAAAGTAAGCTCAGATAATTCATTGTCATCGATGTTTATCTCGCCATTTTGATCGTAACTAAATTCTAACTCATTATTGGCTAACGATTGAGTGGAGAGTGAGACCAACTCCACCATATAATCGACCACTTCTTTCACAACACTCTCATCGCTATCGCACTCCCACTGCGTGTCATTACAAGTGTCTACACTTTCTCCCAACATATCTAACAGATCCATCTAATAATCAATTGTCAATATTATCGTTTATTAATATAGTAATACATATATCAATAACATAAAGTAAACATAAAGCAGTATGCAATTGACCGCAAAACAATACTAATAACAAACAGAGCAATGCTATCATAGCATAAAAGCCGCAAATCTATTACAAACTCTGCCCTCTATATTGTA
>JAQIVF010001744.1:0-12939 GCA_034698365.1 Steganacarus magnus | reverse complement strand
TCATTGATTCGGTAAAGAAGTGAGTGACCGGAGGTGTAGCGACACGAAAAGCGGAACAGCAGTCACGTTCGAGTAGCACGTGAATCGACACTAACGTACCGCTTCGGCAAGTGAACCGGATTTCCGCCTAACAACTGGTGGAGGTGCCAAACCAACGAAAATGAAACCTCTCAAGTTAGCGAGTGATGGCAATGTCAATGAATCTAAAAAGAAATATTCAACGCGTAAACAAACGAAAATCAAGGCAGAAGCCAAAAATGAATTGCGTTCTTCGAGTCAAAACGATTCTGATAGTGATCAGCAGTTAAATGAAACTGTCTTTCATCACAATCAGACATTTTATGAAGTAAGTTCGAGTAATAATCCTAAAGTAATCAAACCAACATCGAGATCGCTTAGCATGGATCTTTGTTACGACCGAATAGTATACACGCAAAGTTCAAAGAAAGGATCACTCAAACTGAAAGACTCAGACACTGAACCAGATTTCGAGTCAATCAACTCAAATGATGAAAATGAAAACAATAACAAATTCAATGAAATTGATGATAATGATAAATACTTTAATTATCAAGAAGAGTTGAATAATATTTATGGTGATATAATTGATGAAAAAGGTGAAGAGATTGAAGACAAAATGGATTCATTAGTTATCAACAGCACAACAAGTCCTACAACACAAACAACAGATAACTCTTCACCAAATGTCACGTCTTCTCAACAAGTAAATGAAACAATTGTTGGTAATATATATCAAGGTAAGAAAATTATCCAACAAAAAGAACGAATAAAACAATTGAAAATACAAACTAAAGAGTTAAATGAAAAGTTAGATAATCAGAAATCACTTATTACTCAATTACTCATTCGAAATGGTAATAAAGTTTTGAAAAACAGCGTTATTGAATGTAATGAACAAATCAATCAATTGAAAGTTGAAAATCGTCAACAGAAGAAAACAATTGATCGATTATTGAGGGAATGCGAAAGTTTTGAGATTCAAAGCAATCAACAAACATTACCAAAGTCGAGAGAATTGACAACTACAAGACAATCATTAACTGCAGAATCATTGCAACAGCTAAACGAGCAAATAGAACCACTCACAGAGATGGAAAAGATAAAGCGATTACAAAAGGAAGAGATCGAAAATAGATCTACCGGAACCTTTAACTATCAATATCAAGGTTCAGTGAAAGGTCAAGATAACAAAAGTGGTAGACCTATACCTAGAGATTCAACGAATGAAACCTCAGATATCGATGCAGATTTTGATGATCATGCAACGTTACCTATGAATCAAATGAATAGGTCATCACAGCAGCATGCTTCACAGCAGCGTGTATCACAACAACAGATGCAGTATTCTCAACAACAAATACCGCAACATCAACAACAATTACAAGTAGTTGATCCGATCAACATAATAAGTACATTGGCGACAGCTTTAGCATCTAACGCGAATCCACAGCAAAAAGTTGACACATCAGTAGTTCCGACCTTTGACATCAAAGCTGATACGAAACGTTGGATACGGCAGTTCGAGTTTAAAGCGGAAGCTCATTGGTGGCAACGACCAAAATGGAAAGAATATGTTGGTCGATGCATAGATGAAGTATATCAGCGAAAGTTTAAACGATTTCATGAAGAGTTTAAAAACACAACATGGCAAACATACAAGAAACAATTTGTTGAGCACTTTAATACGAAGTATGTTCAGATGGCTGCCTCATCCAAACTAAATCAACTCGATATCGAAAAGTTTGATAAGAAAGAGGACTACTTATTCGAAAAGTTTAAACTTATTAATGAAAGCGGCATTACAGACCATTACACAATTGTTAACACAATGTTAAAAGGTTTCAAACCCTCAACACGAAATATGTGTGCAAATCTCTATACATCGAAGTTGCAACCAGAAGAGATGATACAGAACATCTTAATGATGGATAATGCATCATTAAGGTTACAACGCGAAAGAGAAGAGTATAAATTTCGTCAACAATTAAGACAACAACACCAAAATCAAAATAACTCGAATCAAAATCGAAATAATCAGAGTACAAGTAATAATCAATCGACTTCTTTTAATCGAAAACCCAAAAAATACGAATCAAATGGGTAGAGGTCGAGGTTTTCGAACATTTGGCTATTCTAGTCCAAACAATCCAATTCAAGCAAATGATAATCATAATCAACAATCAAATTCGAATCAAAGACAAAACCAGTCGAATAATCAACAAAGACCAAATCCAAACAACAATCGAGAGTTCTTTAGATGTACTCATTGTAATGGCATGAATCATACTATACAAGCATGTCGTTTATCTCATATGACGCCAGAACTAGCAGTACAAACAAGAAGAGAACAAATGCTTAGCAGATTTGATCGCGAATTTAATCAATCACGTCAGCAAACAAATGCTAATGCGACGTCGACACCGACATCGATGCTAATAATCGCAATTTAAACGCACAAGTGGGTTCGCCGACGGTCGAAAACCCGCAACGCAACTAAATCCGTCGTCTACTAATACAAATGTAGTGGAAATATTTACATCACCATTCTCCGCTACTATTACATCATCGAATCAAGTTTCAACATTTAACGAACAAACGAGAGATCAATTAAGAAAAGACTTCAAAATCAAACGTCGTTTCCCAGGCATTAAAGCCAGAATTGTTGTAACTATTAATGGTTACATATATGACGCGTTGGTCGACAACTGTAGTGACCATTCGATTATAAGCAGAAAGTTAATTGAAGACTTAGCAATCAAGACCACACCTTTCGATCTTCAAATTCAAGGTGTAGGAGAAGCAGTTGATGCTATAGGCACATGTTGGGGCGATTTCGAAGTAAATGGAGTGCCGAAAACAGCTCTATTTAATGTAAGTCAACATTTAGATTTGCCTTTAATACTGGGTTGCAGTTTTGGCTCAGTGTTCGATTTAGTCTATGAGTTTACGACTCAACGAGTGTCAATGCGTAATGCTTCCAATAATCAGATAAACCATTTGAGTCGATATGAGCCTAGTTTTAATCTCATATTCGAAACTGACGATAGTAAACATAAATCAATAGTTACTGAATTAAAAACGATTGCTCATACGAACAATTCATACTTTACTGAAGTATAAATGTGTAAATCGAAACATAAATTCGATTATACATTGATTGATCCAACTATCGAAAACAATAGTGTAAATAAAGAGACATTTATAAAGCAATTTGATTTGAATCAAATAACACCACTTCAAGAAAATCAAGTTCATAACTTATTATGGTCTAACAAAGAAGCGTTTGGTAGAAACTCTTATGATATTGGCAAATGCAATATATTTAAAGTAAAAGTCGAAACAAAACCGATCCCAATATATCATAAGTTTAGACCATTCATCTACGGAAGAGATGATCGAGAATACCTCAACAAGTTTATTGATATTCTATTGCGTATTGGAATAGTTCGTAATGCAGAGAATTCCAATTTCGCAGCGCCAGTAATATTAGTAAAGAAAGAAGGAAGAGACTTACGTATGGTCATCGACTTTCGATGGATAAACCAATATCTTAAAAACATCGAATGGCCATTAACGTTAATCAAAAGTGTATTTGAGTACATAGCATTGTGAGATATGTGGTCAGCATGCGATTTGATTAAAGCATTTTATAGTATGGAACTTGAGGAAGACTCGAAACAGTACTCAAGATTTCAAACTCAAGACAGATGCTGTGAGTTTAATGTTGTACCGATGGGATGGTTTTTATCACCATTCTTATGTCAAAAGTATACTGATATCATATATCACCCAATTCGACTGAAAAATGAAATATCATACGCTGATGATTGTTACATATATACGAAAGGCGGGTTTCCAGAGCATTTTTCAGCAGTAAAGAAGTTTCTGGAAATTACAATAAAAGAAAACGCCAAATTATCACCGAAAAAGAGTCAGTTTTTCAGAACTGATATTAAAATACTTGGTTTTAACATATCGTCAAATGGAATCAGATCTGATTCAAAACGTATTAATACGATAACAGTGATACCTGATCCGAAAAATGTTAAGCATGTTCGAGTATTATTAGGTCTCTTTAATTTCGTTAGAGATCACTTACCAATCAAAGATACATTCACGCCGATTTTGGCGTTACTAAAGAAAGGAGCGAAATTCAAATGGACTGAAGAGTGCAAAGAAGCATTAAAAACAATGAAAGAACATTTAGTTAAAGCACGAATTCTTCAGTTTCCAGATGATAGTTTGCCAAAACTTATTCAAACCGATGCAAGTAATTATGCAGTCGGAGGTTTATTAGCTCAACGACATGATGATAACTCGATTAGCATAATATCGTATTTTTATAAGCAATTATCTCCGAGTCAACAAAAATGGAGACGATTGAGAGAGAACTTTATGCTATTAAAATAGCTTTGAAACAATTCAGAAAAGAATTAATTGCGAACGAATTCGACATCTTTACTGATCATAAACCTCTTCAAGCATTAAATCGATTGAAGACAATGACTAATCATCGCTTGAACCGTTGGTCAACTGATTTCAGCCAATTTAAATTCACCTTAAAGTAAATAGAAGGCAAAAACAATGCCGTAGCGGATGCCTTAAGCAGATTACGCAATTCTATCAACACTACTGACAAGTTACACGAAGAATCAGTTGATAGTGATTTCATAGTAGAAGTGTTGGACACAGAGCGACAAAAACGCGAATCAGATGATTATTTCCGATGTGATTGTCTAACATGTTCTACAGTCAACAACGATAATTATTACATTAACTGTAATACGAAGTTAACAGAATCAGATGTAGTGGATTGTCTAATGATTAACGCTACAACTGATTATGAAGAAACAGATATTGTAAGAATACAAAGAGATGATAATTATTGTCATCTGATCAAAACGAAATTGTTATCTCGAGAAAGATCAAAAACAAATCGACAATTCAAACTAATCAATGATGTGTTATATCATGTGAGAAGATATAAACAGAAAGAATACCCAGATTTTCAACTAGTTATACCACTAATACTAATGAATAAAATCTTAGTCAAATATCACGAAGAAAGTGGTCATCTTGGGTATAAAAAGACAGAGGATTTAATCACACACAAGTATTGGATTAAAAACATTCGACAAATAATACGAGCGCATGTTAATCTATGTTTAATATGTTAGAAATGGAAAAACGTGCATAGATTACCGTATGGTACAGCAAACGTAATCAAAGTACCAGAACTACCGATGGAAACAATCAATATCGATGTAATTGGTCCATTTAGAGTCTCAAACAAAAACAATAAGTACATTATTACTGCAACTGATAGACTAACCCGTTGGTTAATGGCAATGGCAATCCCGAATCAAAAAGCAGAATCAGTTATAGAGTTTGTTGAATACATATCGAATAGATTCAACACTCCGACCCAAATAATAACTGATCGTCATCAGTCATTTATTGGCAATAAATTTCAAGACTATTTCAAAAGAAAAGCGATTAAACATTTTGCCACATCTTGCTTTTTTCCTTCTGGAGATGGTTTGTCAGAAGTCAGTAATTATAAACTGACAAAAACCATGAGAAGTTATACGATGAAAACGATAAAGATTGGGACAACTATATTGATTTTTGTGTCCAATTAATAAATCAAGCGATTAATCAAACAACACAGGTTATTCACCGTTTTTCCTGTTGTATGGATATCTACCATCAAACGCTTTTGATAAGCAATTAGGTTATTGTCAATTCACATATGAGATTGCAGAAACAAGAGCTGCTATTAATCTAAACGCAGCGCGATGTGAAGCAATAAATGCTATTCTGAAATCTGAATTAGAATGGAAAGCGAAGAAAGAATTGAGAGTCCGATCTCCAAACTACAATCGTGGCGATCTTGTATGGATCAAAGACAAAACCTTAATGTTATCAACACCAAATAAAATGCGTTCACCGCAAGACGCCCCTTGATTATCATAAATAAAGTCGCACGTGGTGTATATAAAGTGATATACTGTGCAAAGTCTAAAGGAAAGCACAGAGTCAGAACAGTTGATGCTAGACTGATAACTGACTATAATGGTGAAAAGCCTCGTCGTTATTATAGGCTTTTAATTAAAGAAGTTAGAAAGAGGTGAATTTAATACTTCAGCCTCAAATTTTGATGAAAATAATGATATAAGGGATGTAGACGACTATATTAGATGGAAACATCAAAGCGAAATCCATATCGATTGTGATCATACCCATGAAAGTGAAAATAAAAAAAGCCTTAGTGAAAGCGAAAACAACGATCAAACAACGAATGACGAGAGTCAACGAACTATAATATACGATTTAACACAAAACCTGCAATCTCCTGAAGCAGAACTACCTGATGCATACTACGAGTTTGATGCGCAACAAGAAAACGAAAATTCGAATAGAGAAGCATCAACTCAGTCAGGAGATATTATTTGACTCAAATGAAAAGCAAAATCGAGAACATTCTAATGTTCAAACAAATGAATCACAAACAAATACTGATCCAGTTGGTCCGCAAAGAGATAAGTCACCTTCAAATCCGCCAACTGAAGTTTATAACCCGAGGAGGTCTACGAGAGCCCGAAAACCTCGAATTAAATAATAAGTTGAAAACAACACAAACATGTAAAATACACATTATTTACTTTATTATATATTAACTTTTTTTTCTATTCAAATTCAAACTAATATGTTTTAATTCCTTCTAATTAATCAATTTTCTTATTTATCTCTAATATTAAGTTTCTATAGTTTATTAGATTATTTAAATAACTCATAAGTGAATTTTGTTTCACGGAGTTTATATATATCTGTGATATATTTAGCAAGTTTATACCATTAACTATATTCCTTATTTTGTGATTTTAAATCACATATTCTATAATATTAAGTTTTGTAATGTTTAAAGATATTTAAATATCCCTTAAATGAAATTAATTTCATGTAGTTTATAGATAAAAACTTGACTCTTAAATAACGAAATAAATTCTGTACTGTTAAGCATATATAATACACATTTTCAGTTCCTTTTTACACTAGTTTTTCATGTTTTCGGACATAATAATTAGATGTTATATTCAAACATAAGCTTTTTGAGTTTAGAAGCTATAGAGTTATGCCTTTAAGCGTAATACTTGTAGGGAGTAGCTAACTCTGCAGATTACGTAAAACTGTCATAAACAACCTTAGCCTTGACATTTAATTAGCTTTACACAGTAGCCTAGTAATGTTTTTTATAAGAAGCAGTTAGCTTTCGCCTAAGGCAATTTGCTCGAGTAAAGCAACATAAACATTCCGATATGAATTCTAAACGTGCGGTATTGAAGACATATATAAAGCTAAAAATGTGCTTATAAATACACAAACATACATTAAATCACATAAACAATATGTAGTTTATTTAATGGAAGAAGTGTCTGACTTCTAATAGTAAAGATTAACTATGCGGACACTTTGGCTACACAGCATAAAACAAACATTAGTTTTCTCACATAAATCATAATTCTCATATAGACATTAAGAAATTGAATGAAAGTTCAAAATCCTTATAATCATAGCCCTGTCTGGTCAGAAGACCAATAAAACAGAGGACCACTAAAACACATACATTTTCAATACAGTTAAACCCTATATATAACTATTATTATATATGCATTAAAACAGTTCTAAAAGAGTTATCAGTATAGAGTTTTGATTGTTACGACAGAATCAAATAACGCAAACAACCAGTTATTACATACAGTAAGAGTAATACTCTTCACTGACAGATCAGTTTAAAATCAAACTATATTTATTGCAAATATAACTGAATTAAATCAGTTGTTTTGTCACTTTATAAATGATATAACATTTTCAGTCATTATACTGTGATTTAAGTGTACATCACAGTTCTCACTAACGTATCAAATTCAAATCCGTATTCGAACTCACGTACGTCACACTTGAGTTCGAACGTAAGAAAGTATTAGTGAAGCCGCCATCTCAACACTTCACTACACAAAACAATCGAAGTGATATCGCACTTGATTTACATTACTAAAGCGTTAATTGTAATGTCAGTGATTAAAAGTTAATTATTATTATCATTAAAATGAGTGACAAAGAAGTGTCAATAATAACAGACTTAAACGTCAAACTTAGTGCGACTGAATACTTAAACCAAAATGTGCAGTCAGTTAAACCTAAACGACAACCGCCAACGACAATGCAAGTGCCATATTATTTGCCGATTCCTGATAATGTTTTGAATCATCCGCAACTCGAATTATCAGTCGTTAAACTGATAGAACCACCGAACGAAACATTTGAAACATTCGAAGAAAGTCGTCTGTTTTATATCGACAACAGACGCAAATTGAGTGACACAATCACTACTTGGTGGCCATATGATGACTTCTTACGTGACAAAATGAGGGATTGGAATAAAATCGAGGCGAAATATTATCCCAAAGAAGTCAGACGTGTCACCGAAACACCAAAACAAACACCAAAAGTGGTAAGAGTTTACGATTTATTGTCTCAAGAAGACGTTACCATACAATCACCGAAACGAGACGTTCAGATATCGCTGAACGCAAAACGTGTCAAAACGACAAAGCCTTCAGAGACGATCACCCGATTAACGACTGATTTGTCGAAGAAAACCGTGAAAACGACAACTTTTGAACGTGTATACGACACTGATGCGAGTTCTGACACTATGTCAGAACAATCAACACAAGAAATGGCGCGCAGAGCGGTTAATGATTATGTTGAAGCCATGGATTGTGATGATAGTGTCGGCGTTGAAATGTTGTCACAATTAAACGTTAATATCGAATGTGGTGTTAACGACATCAACAACAATAACGATTTCGTATTATACCGTCCGTGGTAGGCATCGCCTAAAGAGAGATTAATCAATAAAGTGATTTATGCGATAACTGGCGAAAACAAAACAGCGACTGCCATACCTTTGGGACCCGTTTGTTACAGTAAAGAGTTTATTAACGAGTTTTACGCCGAATTTGAGAAGAACGAACTGATCAATGCGATGGTTGACGTTTTTTGATTAACATGCAAAACGGAAACTGGGCGGACAACCATCAAAACATGAACAAAGTGGCGTTATTGCGAAAGAAAGTGATGCCTGATTTTATTAGCGATGAGGAACGCAAACAGAAAGAAACCGAATTTAAAGTGTACCGCAATATGGCTTATTGGCAATCGAAAGACAAGTACTGATTTTATAACCCAGTATTGTTCGCAATTAAGGCGTCAGAGTTTGTGCTAACTGCTGGCGTAAATCTTGAGTTAATTCTCAAAACATTGGTGACCAATAAAGCAATACATTTTGATTCGAGTAATGCATTACAACAAGAAGCGATTCCTGACCAGTTAAGAGTACTGTCAAAACGCTGGAGAATGAAACATAAACAAACATATTATCACATCGAGTCCACAAACAACGTCATGATATTTGGATCAGTGGTTATGCGAATCAGAAACACGTGCTCTGATGTTGTTTGTAAACAAACATTTGAAGTGTTTCATATCTCAACGGAAATCATACGAACTGGCAATTTAACTGCAATCAAGTGGTATCGAGAAAGAAAAGGCGAGATCTATTTCCCGAGCAACGCGACACAAATAATATTTTAAGGGAAAAGACAAGAATAAGCACAAACGATAGTGCAGTAACAATGAATTTGAGTTCAATTGATTTAAAAGAACAAACTGAAAATGGCAACTGATTGTTCGGCAATCAATGGTTATTATCTGTTTTTGTTGGACAAAGTCAATTCAGTTTACGAAACAGCGATCGAACAATTCTATTATGAATACGAAGACGACAAACGCGACTTCATTCAATGCTTCGATAGCATTTCATTCGAAGAATGTGAGCGCGTTTGGTCTGAGTTAATGATGTTTTATCCACAATCGAACAAATACGTGCTTAAAGTTGAGCCACTTTATCAACTTTGTGGCAATTTAATGTAACTAGTCTGGAGCAAGAACATTGATAATTCGATTAAGAAGTTTGTTTTGCTCAGACTGGCGTTTATTGTCACTATTCGTTATATTTGGTGGACAAAACTTGACACATCACACGAACACAATCAACGAAAATATCGCAAGAATTGTCCGGAAGACCGAACTTCATTCGATTATTTGCGACAAAGAAAAGACAGAAGCTTCAGATATTGGTTAAATTCGAGTATATTACGCGAATTGATTGATAAATCAATCAACAAATTGATTAAAGACTCACCGAAGTTCAACAAGTATAGCGACTACAAAATCGAAAGCGAAACCGGTTACAGAAGAGGCGCTTGCGATAGCGTTTTATTAAAAACACTCTTCAGTGACATCGATGACACCGTAGCAAATGAAAGCAAGCAATATTAAAACATCTCATATGTTATGCTTAAAGATTAAACGAAAAACATTTGAATTATTATTCTTAATCTTTATTTTTCTTTATTTTGGTTAAGGTTTAAATAAGTTTAAACGATTTTTATTGATTATTATTGTATTTTGACTAACTTAATTATATTATTATTCTATTTATATTATTATTATTATTATTAGAGTTACATTTCCCCCCCGTTTTTAACACTTTAACCCTTTTTCTCTTTCTTACCTCAATGGCACGCCATTGACGGAGGGGACGAGTTGTTAGGTGCTAACCGAAGTAATAGGGTTCAAGTCCCTAAAACTTAAACTTTAAAACATAAAAACTAATAGTTAAAAACAGTAATACAGAAAAACCCATATTAACAGTTCAAAACACTTACCAAAACACTAAAAAACTAATACTCACCGTTAAAACCTCAACACAATTATACTCAAACTAACTCACTTGTTGTTTAGCTATCGAGCAGCGAACATCACTTGTAACTCACTCTAATTATATAGCGATTTATACTCAATTAACGTTTTATTAACAGTTAATTAACTAATAAACAGTGAAATTAATAATCATTGTTTGTAATTCATTGATTCGGTAAAGAAGTGAGTGACCGGAGGTGTAGCGACACGAAAAGCGGAACAGCAGTCACGTTCGAGTAGCGCGTGAATCGACACTAACGTACCGCTTCGGCACGTGAACCGGATTTGCGCCTAACAGTTTTATAAAATTGGAATTATTTTTATTTTCCAAAAGTGGCATTATTCCATTTTATCTTAAATTATTTTCATTAAAAATCCTCCTATTTTGACATTTTTTATCGAGAAAAAGCATCCTATCAAAGAGCATGACACACACACATTTTGACATATTTGCATTAAAAATTGAGATGGATTCGAGTCCAACAAGTATTAGATTAAGTTGGAGTTCGAACTTAAGCAAAAACTCGAATCATGCCATCTTTTTATGCTTATGACGGTATAAATACTATTAAATTATTCGCATTAAATTAGTGTTATTTTGCTTGTTTTTGTGTACATCATGTGTACAGTAGAAAATTAATGCTAAAATTAAAACAGTGAATTTAAACAAGTAATTTAAACATAGTTATCATTACAATGATACGATAAGCTACTTTTAATTTCGATACATTACCGGAATTTTAAATATAGGATTAGACTATAGTTACACTCCGTTCCAAATCTCTAAAGTGGGGTCAGTTTTCTATAATCTCAAAACCATAGAGGGATTTCAAACTTTACAGAGTTTACAGAGCGACAACTTTTTTCTCATTCTGGACAAAAATTATAAGGATCTCGAAAACTGATCGGATTTAAACGAAAATTTTTCAAAGCACGAATTTTCATTGAGGGTGTGTCAGGTTTTTGTGTAACTATGGATTAGAATAATGACGCCCTAATTGATGCTAATATGCAAACACAAAATTTATTTTAATTATTGATCTTATATTCGCAGTCGAATTAATTGAATATTATACCACAATTGAATTATTAGATAATTTTTTAATTTATTCGCTGAAGTTTTTAAACTCATTGTTTTGTTGAATTAATATAATAGAGATCAGAGTTAAGCTTAAAGTAAAATCAACAACACGTGTGTGTTAAACACAAATGTTGGAAAAATTAATATTGAGGTGTGAATTGATTGAGTGATTGGTTTGACTACAATGCTATGTAATGTTTTATGACAGAATAATTTCCATTAAGAAAAGATATGTATTTGAATACACAGCACGTGTCAACATTGAAGCATATCACTAAAATTTGATGGACATTTGTTTTAGTGTCATACTGTGATCTTGAGTGACAAAAATAATTCCACTATTTATTTCAATAATACATTAAATGGAATGAATTCAGTACACAATGGAGTGAATGTTGCATTTCGTATAAATAGAGCACAGAATTGTGTTGAATTTTCATTGTGAACATCGATTGCTATATTATAATAAAAATAATATTTAAGTAATAAAAGCTATCAAAACTTATTTTGCCTCTCAATTGTATTAAATAATAATTATTAAGTAAATTAAGAGTAAATAAAAATATAAATTTAACAAAATAATATTTTATTCATTATTTTTCTAGAATTATCTGAAGTAAAGAAAAATGAATGCAATGCTTATTATAGTGGAAGTATTATTGCTGTCGACAGCGAATGCCAGACTCTTTTTTGGTGGTTTCTCTCCAATAATACCGATTAACTTAACACCAGTACAACCAATACCAATACTACCGATAATACAGAATCTATTCAATAACACTATCAGTCCATTGCCATCGCTTGCAAACATATCGTCAGTATTTGAAAACATCTCACTTTCAGATATTCAACGATTGTTTAATTTCGGTGAAATCACGCAAAATAATTCATTGTTATCTGTGATTGCGAATAGAAATGGAACACTAATTGATAGAAATGGTAATCCACTTCAAAACATAAGCATAACAAACTCAACCACTGGTTTGCCATCAGTTGTCAATTCTTCG